>CAJNOP010000268.1:200175-217001 GCA_905250075.1 Rotaria sp. Silwood1
AGTGCACTAATTAGTCGATTAATGACCTCACTTGTTGCTGCCTTTTCACCTATCTTACCCAGAGCTTCACATGCACTTGACCTGACACGGTGGTCCCTGTCCCCAATTGCACTACTTAAACGATTAATGACCTCACTTGTTGCTGCCTTTTCACCTATGTTACCGACGGCGTTAATAGCGTAGGATGAAATTTCGTGACCTTCATTTCGAAGGAGATTGATGAGAGATGAAATGATCATCGGATAAGGATTTGTGATTTGTAAATCCGAGATGATTGAAACGATTCTACGTTTAGTGGCGAGGTCGCCATTTCGTAGCAATTGAATGAAGAGGCTTTGTATTGCAGAGTCGTTAGGTAGTGATGTGGATGTTGCCATATTTACTTTAAATTTCAGCTGTAGAATCCTGTTTTCTGTGGATGAAATATATTTGATCCAACGGATGATGTATTGGATTATCTCATCTCGCTTGTGTATAATAGGACTACAATTAGCCTCGTCAAAACATGAAGTGAGAAGTTGTAGATGTCGAAAGCCTACTAGGTCGCGTGGTTCTCCGTGAATGGCATCCCAAAATTTATTGATGGATTCTTTGTCATTTTCTTGAAGGAGAAGTCCTGATAGAAATGTAAATACTAAGGCGAAATGCTTGTTGTATTTATGGGTTTTGATAAAGTTGATAGCTGTTTGACTTGACGAAATACGGAGGGCATGAAGAAGATATCGCGCAGCAATATGTTCTTGAAAACTAAGATGAACAAAGTAATAATCGTTTTCCGGTTGAATATACGAACCAATGCGTTTGTCGTTGAACGTTTTCAGAACTCCCATATTTAGTAATTGCGGGTGATTTTCTAAAGAGCATTGAGTCTCGGTGTCTGCTCTTTCCAGGAATGTTGGTCGTATTATAATTGTATAATCCTTCATTGCATGAAAAGCTAAGTTTTCTAAGAATGCTAGTTCTGTGTGACATCTTCGAAAGACTGCTTTCTTATTCATACATTCAGTTTTGATATTTTGCTTTGTTAAATATCGTCGACATAGCCATTCGATCATTTTATCGTAAAGTGTTGTCATTGTCAGAGTTTCGTTGTCTGACCAATTAGTCTCACTCCAAAAACTACAGATAAGTTCCAAGTTTACTGGAATATGTGCAATACCCCAAACTCGTGGGTTCGCTTTCAGAAAGTTCAGGCATTTTTGATATTCCAAGGATAGATTGGTGGCATTTTCTTGAATTTGATCAAAGAAACGCTGTATATATGTCGGAATGTTCTTATTTGTAAAGCCTGTAACTTCCATCTGCACGGCGTATGACAAAGCGTTGTAGTATGGACGTGACAGTATGATGTGATGAGAGGTGTTGAGTAATTGTTCGAATAAATATTGTAGATGTTGTGGTACATTCTGCACTATTTCATCAAAACCATCCAAAAGCCACAAGACTTTTACTTGATTCAATAGCTTTCTTAAGAGTTCCTTGTCGCTTTCAGAAAGATCATATGAGAAATACTCTCTTTTCACAACGTCGACTATGGAATAATTTTGTCCGAGAGGCAGCGGTGGATAACAGACCACCAATAATGAACGTAACGGAAAAAGAACAACCAAGTCATATTCTGTCCAAAGAACACCTGTTGCCCATTGATGAGCAACATACCGGCAAAAGGTGCTTTTACCGATTCCAGCTCGACCAAACACAAGTATTTTCCTTGGTTGATCTTTACATGTTTCAAAAATATCTTTGACATCTATTGGTATTTTGGTGCCATAGATATCTTCAAAAGTACCAATGATCGTCTCATTGTACTTAGCATCACGGAGCCTGTTTTCTTTTTGTCTTTGTTCTTTGCTTTCGACAATGGACAAATTAATATAGCTTTCTTCAATTGGAAAAGACATGGCCGGATTTATCAAACGTTCAATACGACTATTTCTTCTATAGCACTGTTTAATCAATTCGAATAGATAGCTCGGTTCATCAGTTGGTTCCAGTGGTAGATATTGTGACACGAGAGGATGCTCCCTTATTCGAGTAAGTAGTTCTATCGCTTTTGAATGAATGTTTGACTCAGAAGTATCACAAAAATCTACATGCTCAAGCCCATTAGTTATTAACTCCAACCAACCAGAAGGTTTCCAAATCTTTGCATCGCTCAGTATACATGGAATGATTCTTTTGTTCCGCTTTTTTGCATATTGCAGCTCGAGTTTACAGTTCTCAGATTTATCATAATCGGGCGTGATGAAGCAACAGATAACTGCAGCATTTTCTACTCCATTAGCAAGACTATGCAGAAAAACAGCTCACATACATTGTAGCAAGAAAGAATAATCATTGTTATAGGCATACCTTTCATACATATCTTCTTTCTTGTCACCCTTTCGGTCAAACCAAACTGAAATATTCTCTTCTCTAAGAATATGATCGATTTTGGACACAATACCTTGGCTATTCCAATTAAAAGACAGCATGATATGTTTCCCTGGAGGAATCGGAGAACTAAAAGATGTGAAATGGATATTAATGAATATCAAGACGACAAGACGAATGAGAGTTTAAAACCACTTCTGTGGATAAAATACCGTGTATCCACATTGAACATGTACTAAACTCAACCAAAGAAGGTAAAAATCTAATGTGTTTAAAAGTCGCACTTAACTCCTGTAAAACACTTTTTTCGACACTATCTCGTTCTTTAGTAGCTTATATCAGAGTAGAAGTAGTCTTTTGATATAACTGGGGCCTTGTCCTTATCTATCAGTCAATGATAATACAAAAGCTGAGAACAATTAGTTTTGATACATGTTCATTTTGACTCTTTTGCGAAGTTAGAAGTATACTTCAAAGCTTAGAAACAGTATTTTTTCGGCTTTTAGAATGATGCTTGTGTGTGACAATATCAGAACGTTCTCGATTGACCAGGGATCTCCATATTTTAATAACACATATTTTCACTGTAGCGAGATATCCTCTGGTTGAAGACAATATCTAAAGATATGGGTCGTTCCAATCACACCCACATCCTCAAATGAATGCATGGAATCTTTTATTTTCACGAAAAATTCGTCAAGCTATCAAGAAGTGACCTAGACTGTAATCAGCCGAATATACTGAAGTACTTTTTCATATAATATGATCTATGTCAGACTTTCGATTACGTGTCTTCGATTTTTGCTACGTTCTGTGACTATTTTATTGCTTAAGCACTATATTTAAATATCTACTGTCTGATACATATTGAAATGAAAAGTATAAAACAGCTATGTTTTGCATTACTAACTTCGTTTTCAGTCAGCTTTTTTTTGTGATCATGAAATTTTCAAATAAAGAATTCTAACATTCTTTTTTTTATAAGAACCGAGGACTTTTAGAAACTATTTCGAGTAATAAACGAGCGGACCAAATTAAATGGCAACTTTTCGGCAGGGTGCACAATTCTAGAATAGATCGCAGTTAAGCTTTGATACTATTACATTAAGAAATTTGAAATATTTTCTTGGCTTTTTTTTCGCCACCACATAGTATTTTTTGTGGCATTGTTAATAATTAGCATGATAACATTTTTCTGCTCAATCATGAAACTGCAATATGGACAGCAATAGTATCCTATTCTATTCATGATTGGTCAAACATCACTTGCTCTGAACAGAGAAGTGTGACTGTTGTAGTTGCCTAATGATTTTCTATTTATTTTCTGTGTAGTTATATTTAGAGATGTTAGCCAACGAGTTTATCGGCAATGGTGGAGAAAAATTCTCTAAAACTCGACGGCAGTAAAACTTATTCGGGATACATTAGTCACTCTTTCGAATAGTTGCAATATGGAGCAAAATAGCTAAGCAATGTCTTGATTTGGTGTGAATATCTGAGGAATATTTAAGGTGCTGCCACAGATCTAAGGTAGCTGTGACATAAGAGGACTATAAGAGATTTTCTGACAATAAGGATGCTTTACGCAACTCAGAGACGACGCCGGTGTACAATTAGCAACGGACATGTCTACTTATATCTTCTGTAAGAAATAAAACCCCACAATCATATCATCAGCTTTCAAAATACAGCTTTTCATAGACATTTGTTTGACATAAGCTGTTTAGTGAGCTGAGTGGACTAAAAGATAATAGCATCTTTATTGTGCTTAAAAAAACTCTCTTCTTTCAGGTGACTACTTCACCACTACCGTCATTTCCGAAAGTGATGTAACTGCCAAAAGATGTTTTCTGATAGCCTATATGCAAAGGAACACTTAAATAGTGAAACAAACAACTTAAGATAGCGTTGAAAAAACCCACATTGTGATTTACGCTATAGACTTGTGTGACTGCTCAATACATTTGAGGCAAAAATATTATATCGCATACGCTGCTTAATCCTGTAATACAGATAGTGTCCACCGAACAACTTTCATTTTTTTTTCAAACTAAACTCAAGTATGGTCAAGTTCAACCGTTGTTGGAATACTTGAATCCTAAGCACTATGATTTGGTGTACCTCTGCACACCATTGTGCACTAGAATGTCCAAAGAGTTCCATTATTAGACCATCAATTCTTTGGATTTTGTTGGCTGCTTCACACACACTTACCACTCGTTTAAATGCACAATGAAGAAACCATTAATATCGAATGATGTAGATTGGACGCGAAGGCAAGTACTAGGCATTAGAACAATTTCTTCCTCATCTTGATTCACCGAGTACTTGGTAATATCTTTGCCATGAATCGTATTAATGCAAAACAGGGTACCCTTCTCACCTGAAAAACACGCCGCAGGATTGATTTGCGATGAACATGAATTCACACTCCACCAAGTGTGAACAATATTTGTGTCAAATTCTGAGCCAATAATGCCCCAAACACCTCTCCATACTGTAGTCGAACGCGACGGTAACTTCTGAAGAGCGGTAATAAACAGCTTTAAGTAGGCGAGCCATGGCTCCAAGGCTTGTGGATTTTCAGCTCGGAGTGCCTCATTGAGTTTGCGATAAAAAGGTGTTGTTAGCATTGTGTAAAGATAGATTGCTGCTGATTCATTTATTGTTAGTTGAGTATTTTTTCTGCAGCAATGTTTAGCTTTATCAACCTCACTCTTGATGCAAGGAACGAATTCAACGATGCTTTCTACAGCTTCCTCTAATGACATAATTGGTACATCTTTGTATTCGGATAGTGGAGTGCGGTTGGTCTGTTGAAACTCTGATAGATGACGGTTCATGAAACGATCGGTCCTTGTGAAGGTCATTTGTTTTGCCATTGGATGACTGGTTTCCTATTATAAATAGAGTTAGTAAAACATCGCATTAGCTATACATCTACAGAGGCATCGTCATTGCTGTTCACATTCAGTATAAAACTAGCAGTGATTTGAATCTAGATTCGCTGGATATCATGGCACTGCGCTTGAAATTGACTTTATACTTACTACTACTTAACTATTTGTCTTGGCAGTGTTAGAACATCAAAAAGACTCCATAACGGTATCATCTTACGTCCTTGGGAGCAAACCTTGACTTTCAAATTGTATAATTGATAAATGAAGAGTCTACTCGAACAGTACGCACAAACTCAAATAGCAA
Source organism: Rotaria sp. Silwood1 (assembly GCA_905250075.1). Taxonomy (NCBI): domain Eukaryota; kingdom Metazoa; phylum Rotifera; class Eurotatoria; order Philodinida; family Philodinidae; genus Rotaria; species Rotaria sp. Silwood1. Next base: position 205,753 of record CAJNOP010000268.1, read on the forward strand.
GCACTGACTCGACTATCGAAATTTGTGCCATTGTAACATCCCAGAACGAGTGTGCTCAATGTCTTACCATTATCTTTCGAACAATCGAATGATTCCAACTTGTGGACATTTAAACCTATATCTAGCCTTTGAGGCTATACAACTGTTCTGCTCGATTCATTTTAGGCGTTTTTTACAAAAATGTGGTAGCTCAGATACCATCCAAACTAGCAATATTTTAATGTTGCCTCGGTCATAACATGAAATCGTTTCATGACTTACTTTATCGAGAATGGATCTTTTCACGATAACTCTTCTAACATATAGGTATCAATGGATACGTCCGACTCAAGTTAGCATAAACTACAACTTGCATCGAACAACGTAGAGAAGATAAGCTTTTTTACTTGTACTCATCTGTTTTTACTGATATCCAAAATCTGCCAGAGACTTCAAATTTGAGCATGTAAAATAGAATGAGTAGTCTTTTAGAATTTTATCGAATACACCTTGCTATGCTGAGTGAATGTCTTGCTGGTTTATGCCGGTCTACAAGTAGGAGCGTAACCAGGAAAAATCCGTAGGGGGGCTCAGCCCCCCTCTCCCCAACTGTAGACAACGAAACAACATAATTCTTTGTCTAGTTTTTTAGTTCGTATGACGTGTATAAAAATTGAATAGCACATACGAAATCCTATTGAACGTGCTACAAAACGCATATTTACCTGTTACAAACACCCTTTTTCGAAACAATTTATCGAAAATATCGAGAATTTCTTTTGCTCCTACCCGTTACTTACTGTTTAGTGCATCCCTACCTCCAAGAGACATATCTGACGGCAAAATATAAGAAGAGCAAAATGTTTTATACCATATAAACTGTTCCTCACCGTTCTTTTCTATACTATTGTTTGGATAATACCACACAGTGAGAAATTTTGTTTCTTCTTAGACTCTAAAATTTCTGATGAGATAATAGCGGTATAAAAAGCATTGATTTATTATTTATTGAAGGAGAGCATGCCGCCGAAGGCGGCACTTTTTTGGAACGGAATAAAAACGGTTTGACTAGAATATTGTATAGTTCAATGAAATAAAAACTCACGCTTCTGGAGTGACAACAACGAAATTATAGCACTCATATATGTTCAGCCACTAAAGTTCTCTACGCTTTCAATCGCTGTGCTAAAAGTGGAAGATAAACGCGAGGCGTATACAAAGCTTCCCATTGTCTAAGTCACACAGATAAACGAATCATATTTCAAATGCTAATTCGAAATGGAGAGAAGACTGATCAAAATGAAAACTAATGGGACAGACCTAAGTCGCGAAGCGAAAACTTCTTAAAAATGCAAGAAAAATGTGCATTAGAAATTCATTTTCTAAGGGATTTTCCTTCGAGTTCTGGACTTCTTATTGTTGATGATGCCTGCTGTTATGAATAAGCTGTATGTTGATTTCTATTATTACAGAAATCAAACGCAATTTTCTTTAATAAAAGGGGATAGAAATTTTTCTAGGGGGGGCAAAACCTTTCGTAGGGGGGGCTCAGCCCCCCCTTGCCCCCCTCTGGTTACGCTACTATCTACAAGATGGCTCGTACATATTTTTACGATAAGAAAGTTGAACATCCGCTGCATACTCGAAGCATCGCTTCAAATTATGGCGATTTGATCGGATAAAAATGATGGACTTTAAAGGGTTCAAAAAATATAATGTGAAGTATGCAACTGTTAAGTTGTTTTGTAAAATGTGCAGTTTCATGAATTTGTGTTTGCCTAACCCATTAGGCCACATTTTCTCCCCTTATATAACAGTTTTTTCAGCTGTGCCAGTTTCAAACTAACTAAAATACTTACAGCTCAAATTTCGGCAGAAGAACTTCTACTGTATATGTCTGAATGTTTTTATTAGTTCATACAACGTAAAAGTTCTTTGCTAAGGGGAATAGTGATACGTTAGCAGTCGTTTTAAACTGTTTTCTTGTGGTTGATAACTTTGAATGTCTCTATCAACTACCAAAATTTCAGCTTCGCTTGAAAAAGGATGAAGATGTTCAAACTTTTTATCATGATGATATATAAGAGCCATTCTGTATTATATAACTGGCTCTTGTTAGATCTCAATATTCTTCCTCATCAAAATGTATAGGTGATATCAGAAACCGCTACCAAACCAGCCTGATTGGACTCAAAAACCTGTATTTACGATAGCCAACTATTACTCAATATGTAGTTAGCATCGCAAAAATTTGAAGAAATACTTATCGTACTCACTTACTGTCGCTCACTATCATCCATTTTTCTGTTATCAAATGTAAGTCTACCTAATGACTTGATATTCAGTCCATTCAAACTTCTACAAAAAATTCACCTTTCGTGATCATGCAAAACATTTCAACTCGAAGAATTCGTATTCTGATCAAAAAATTAATTTTAGTGGAAAACTGTGAATGAGTCGAAAATCAAATTATTTTACTTCACATTGTGTAGGATAACATAAAAAATGATGATAGTAGGCGCGTTCAATAGACAGTACGTTCGTACTTTTTGAGATGCTATTTGTATGTTGTGTAGCATCAATTCAGATTTTTCAGCCTTATCAGGTTGACTAGATTGCGGTAAAACGGTGTAGTAGGTGTATGATTGTATATTTTGCGGACATTCATGTATAAAAGATGTCACAAACAATAGAAAAATGTTTTCTCAGTTGATAGTCTCACTGTACGAATAGCATCTGTTATATAAATCATTGTGATTATGATACTCACGGTCGTACAAGTAAATGAATAAAGTAAGTAACAAGAGACAAGGATTGATATATGATCAAAACAACCAAAGCCACTAATGGTTAATTATCTGAAGTAATAATCAAACAAATCAATCATAGTCTTGATTCAAGATGTGAGTGTGAATGTGGATGAGTAGAAAGAAGACGCACAATCACTTTTACACCTTCGACTTTATTTTAAGAGTAAGGAGATATGTCGTGTTTACAGTTATGTAGATTCAGCCAAGCTCTATATATTGGTATATGAATCAATTTGAATAGTGAAGAAATATTAGGTGAAAAGTTCACGAAAAGTGATCGGTCAATTTTTGGCATTTTTGTAGGTATCTTTAGGAAATGTCTGAGGTCTATCCATTGTAGCAGAGTAGAAGTAGATTTTTAGACCATAATACTTTAGATTACTCTATGGTATACAAAGGCTCAGCTTCCTTTGAGGCATTGCACCTATGCCACGACTACCTTTGCTGAATCGATCTCACCGATTTGGTTCATATTTTTTACAGTAGATATAGACATCTGTGTTAGAAAATAAACTGAAAGTTTTAGCTTTAACGAACGAGCCATTCAGGAGATATAGACGCTGCAAGTGTGACGGGGTATGCCTAAATTTTGGCTTTCTAACAGTGCAATATTTTTCAATAAGGTTTCATTTTCTAAACAACGATTAGAGTTACCAAAACGATTTTTTTTTATCAAAGATGGTATCGATGATGGGCTATCTTTTTGTGCCAACGAAAGTTTCTTATTATCTGATATTTTTGGTCAGGTGCCACGTACGATGTCCAGAATGGCTGACTTCGGACACTGGGCAAGTTAGTCGAATCAGTATCATAGAATGTTTTGAAGCTGGTTTCGCTTGAAAGAGCGTATCAAAATATATCGAATGTGGTTCTTAAAAATTTGGTTATTTTTACTGCGGTAGCAAAAAATTTCTAAACACGACCAAAAATATCGAAAATTCCATGTCATTTTAACTACGACAAAATAAAATTTTTCATGTAATGTTAGATTGTTATATTTAGAATGAAGGCCGACGATGAGAAACCTCTAAATTCCAAATTTCAGCTTGTTTGGACCTACCAATGAAAAATGGCAAAACATTCATTTTTCTATATTTTATTGAAGCATGTTCAATCCAATAAATTTGTCCGCATACTTTTCCAGAGAATATGTCCCTATGAAAAACCTCTGTCGAATACCTACTTTAAGCGTTAGGTCGCCACTAATGAATGTTTGAAACTGTTAAAAGGGTTTTGAATATTAATTTGTTTTTATCAAAATATGGCGATTTTTTCGAATTTCTTCTAGGCCATTGCTGTGGTCCCCCTCGGGAACATCGGAAAAATCGATTTTCGATTTTTGATCGGATACACTGCACAAATAAAGACCATAACAAAAAACATTTATGGGATCAATATCAGATCACAGGATAGCTCCTTTACAGATATATGAACATGTGAAAAATTGGGCATATTAAAACCCTCAAAAAAGATATAAAAAGTCAAATATTCCATCATTGTACGCTGACAGGTCAGAACAAGGTGAAATTTTGAATTTAGAGGTTTCTTACCATACGCTTTTCATTTGAAATACAACAATTTAACATTTGACGAAAAATTCCATATTGTCGTAGTTAGAGTGGTGTGGGCATTTTCGCTGCCTTTGATTTTTTTAAAAACTTTTTGCTACCGAAGTAAAAATAACCAAATTTGTAAGAACACCATTCGACGTATTTTGATGTGCTCTTTCAAGTGTAACCAGTTTCAAAACATTCTATGACACTGATTCGACTAACCTGTTCTACATGCGTGGGTATGCTTTTTAAACATGATATAGGGCGTGAGTCGCACTTTACCTTAGGATGAAGCATTTTCATTACTATTAAAAGATAGCCCGTGGTCGATAGTATCTATGGTGAAAAAATCTTAGCGGTAACTTTTACGGTTCATGAGAAAACGAAAATATGCTGAAAAATCTTGCAATAAAAAATCTCTAATTTTGACTTAGTACCAATACTTTTGAGCCGTATATCTGGAGAACAGTGCATTCGTTTAAGCTGAAATTTTCAGTTTCTTTCTAACTTTACTAGATCTATTTACTGTAGAAATAAGTACCAAATCGGTACTACCAATTGAGCAAGGTTCAGCAGAAAATGGTCGTGGCTTAGGTGCAATGCCTCCTATGGGGTCAAATTCGAAATCAATTTACCAGCAGGTTCTCAGTATCTGTGGCTCTTTCATTGAGTGTCTCTAAATACAGATTTTCTCTTCTAATTTATCTACTGTTTCATGGAAATCGAAAATCATTTCTGTGAAAAATTTGTGCTTTTTAATGAGTACATTGGTTTGTTTTCACTTCAATGGACTTAATTTTTATGCCTATTTCTAATTTCTATTGTTCTTCCTTGTGATTAGTGCTGCATTTTAATAAGTAGAGTTTTATGTACCAGAAAAACAAATATTGCATTTGTTTATCCAATTCTCTATCATTTCCATTGATGAATTTGATCATCGGTATTCTCTCTCGCTGAAAATGTAAATATCAACTATTTTTTATAGCGCAGTAAAGAAGAACCCATAGATGCTAGAATTCTACTTACACTTGAATTCAGCCTTCAACTTTTGATGATCGCTTTGGTTTGAGAAATGATCGAATGTATTACGTATGAAATTTTGAATGAAAGTTGGTGGGTTTTTTCCAAGCAATGCTTTTTTCTCAAGTGTTGTTCTTTTTCGTGATGTTGCTCACGTGTGCTGCTTGTCTTCAGTCCTTCTTCTCTGCACTATGGATTCCATGTAGTGAGCAACGGTACGTTTCTAATACAAAACAAATATTATTACAGGAGACCGAAGGAAAGAACGGTAAAAAAAAGTAACAACAATCGTCATGATTAAGATTATCAAAAAAATCCGTCAGGATTCATGGAAGTGTTTGTAATTGTTTCACTGAGTTTCAAGACAAATTTTTATACTATATTGATTCACTAAATAATTTAATGCACTTCGTACCCTACAGTGTGAACAACTTTCAATAGAATTCTACGTATTTCTTCGTTTTATTCAAGTCACATCTTTCCTGCATGTTAACAAAATCAACACCCAACAAAGAACAAAAATGCAGGCAGTCGATAATGAAGAGGCTGTGTGTAGGGTGTGGGTGTATAGTGTGAGCCTTCTCTGCTGCAACACCCACACCCACACCCTTTCGTCACTAAAGAGGCAGACTATAGGCAATGCATATGGAACTCAGCTTCTCGTAGACCGAATTCTGATTCCGCCACTAATAATGAATGCATTTTTTCAATTTGCTTCGCTCGATAGAAAAAATCATTTTATTTCTGAAACTGATTTGTATTTATATGTAATACTTTTGTTTTTGACATAATTCGAATAATAACGAAAATTTTGGATCAGTTTCAAATTTTCAAAATTCAAGGTTAACAATCTTATTCAATTGAATTATAACACTGAACCGATGAGGAGATAAAACTTTACGGCAAAAAAAAGTTCTCAGTCTATTCATATTTGATCATAATCAAAACCGAAAGTAAATTTTCTTTTGAGCGAAGACAAATAATAAAATAATATTGAAATTGAGTCGAATAATATTTGTTCATCATGCGATTGTGATGCCTCTAGTTATTGCGCCATCATCCTGTAATCACCCACACAACCTATTTTTCAGAGTGAAGTTTTACTTCCTTTCATGGGATTCATTTGCATCGAAAATATATTACACCGCTCCTATTTATAAGTGAGCATGTTTCTCTTTCACAAAGTGTTAGAGCAGTGTTGTTTATGACTATTATATTGCCTAGTAAAATAGTTAAAATTAAACTGGCATGAAACAAAGAAAACGATACCGAAGAAATGCCGTAGATCATACTGGCAACAGCAAAAGAAAAAAGCTTCAAAGTCACATCGATTCGATAACTCATTTTGAAGACATGTTGAATGAAGTTTTCTGTGAAGTATTTGATTTTCTTGATTTTTTTTTTGATTTATGTAAATGCTTTTTTGAATCTGAATGAACGATTTCAAAATCTTCTTCGTTTGAATCTGCCTATCAAAATCAATGTCTCATCGATGTCCAAATCAACCTTTGAGCACTATTATCAATACATTCTTCTGATTGACATGTATCAAATCTTTTTGCAGTTGATATTATTTTATCATCATCCAATATTCTATCAAAATTTTCTCGACTTGAAATACTTATTCCTGATAATGTTGAATCACAATCTATTCAAAATCTTCGCATTTTTTTTTACTTCTTTTTCTTACCTTTCGTCATTATCCATTACAACTATAAATCTCTCTAGTCTTTTGGATGATCTCTTCTTACATATAATTCATTTACCTGTATTGAAATATTGCAAATTTCCATTTTATCCAAAATTTAGCAAGAAAAAATTAATTTTGGCAACGAATGTCTACAGTCATATGGAACATCTTGTCATCTTACATTCAGTTGAAATCGATGATCTGAATTTTCTCTTATCGTGTGTTCCTCAACTTTGTCGTGTATCATGTGAATGTATAAACGGAATTACGAAATTATTAACAGTAACGAACAAAATTTCATTGAATAATCTGACACATGTATCTTTCTTCTTTGATGTGATATGTTTTGATCAATTGGAAATGTTGATGGAAAATTTTTTTCATCAAACTCCAGTTTTACATATTTCGAAAAACAATGGTTCTTCGAGTATCAATGGAGGTTCAATTCTAATCCAACACGTGGAATCTTCTATTCTATAAATCCATACAGATATAAATAATTTGCTTTATGTTAATACGATATATTCTGATAATTTATTTCTCTCGTAGAAGAAAATATTACAGAGTACTGGAAAATATGAATAATGTGACTCACTCATCTGATCAAAAAACAAATCTTAAATCGGTTCGTCATGTTTATATAAATGATGCAAATACAATCAATCATTGTGTTTATTATTCTATCTTAATATCAATGCACGATCATTTACAACTGTTCTCAATTATATTCTTCCACGACAACAACTAACTAAAATAGTTATGAATTCTGTTCGATTATTTTTTCATAGACTATGTCAACTATTATATGATGCACCAAACATCAACTTCTTAACTATCAAATCTTTCATTATTAGCGGAGAGTATTCTGAATCCATACGACAAAGTGAAAATTTTCGATCAGTATCCAATAGTAATTCTATTAAGAATGTCATCATTACAGGTCAATGTACATTGAAAAAAATCGATATTTTTCTTAGGCTGTGTACGCGACTATAGTATCTAGGAAGTAGTATTGAAACGTGTGATTTTGAATCACTCATTCAATTCTTCTTATCGAAAAGTAATGAGAAGACTTGTACGCTGTCGTTATTGTGTGTTTCAAACAGACATATCAGCCAATTTGACAGATTTAAGACGATAATTCGACCAAAAAAATTGATTGATAATGATATGATAAAATATGATCTTTTTAAATTATATATATGATTCTAATTTTTAATCTATTTGTAAATGTATTATTCTTATGTTTATCTTTCATCTGAGAAAAATATCAATCGAATTTAATTATCTCTCGCGAAAAAAAAATGTTAACCATCATGCTTAATATCTGTAATAATTTTTTTTTATTGTCTACTAAGAAAAATATCAAATAATCTCAAAACTACGGCTTAGAAGAATGATTACTCGTTGATAATTTAGTTTCATATTGTTTGACTCCAAAGTTGAACTATATGTCATCTAATGGTATTCATCGCGATCGTCTATGGCATATCTATGTATGATGAAGAGGTAAGATGAGGCGAGAGTTTTTGGTGGGTTCAACTGGTCTGATTGTGTACAGATGATGTATTATTATGTAGAAGAAAGAGTCCGATCCATTTATGATTCGAAAGAATGGACTTGATGAACCGTTAGAAAATCTCACATGAAGAAATTCCACCTTGGTGAACCCAAAAGAACAATTCATAATTTCAAGAAAGAAACAGGTGTCCTTATCATTCATATCACACAAGTCTTAGAACACCGGGAACCGTCAGCTAAAGCAATATCTTTTCCTATGCTCCAATAGGCAGATGCTTTCATAGATAATTTAATTTATTTTAAGGCATAACATACGCGTCTAAATTGATGAAAATCTGTGAAATGCAATTCATATTACACAGCATCATTGATCTTTCATGAACAATACAATGTCACCAATTATTCTAAAATAAAACGAGTTTTCATTGACGAAAAAAACCATTTCATGTAAAATAATACAATATTTTTATATAAAATCTATATTCTCGGGCCACATGTGAACTTTTTTCGTTTAACTTTGAGATAAGAAATGCGCTAAGAGCAAAATGTGTTAGAAAGGTGAAGAAATCACGTCAATTCTTTTGTCCAAGATAAGGAGAAATGCTTCGTGCATTTGAATAGTTCTCTATGGTGTATTATGGACGATTACACGTTGATATTTAATGTGAAGCAAGAGAATTACTTGCAGCGAAGGCGTTTGAGATGTCCGTTAATAATAGTAGACATATTCGGGTCAGATTAAATGTATTATTGTAAAACTTGACATTTAAAAATATGAGCTGCTGATAGCATTCACAATGGTACAATTTCAGCAGAACTTATTATTTCTTTTTTCGTAATGATTAGATAGAATTCGCCGAGTGACATAAGAGAATATGTGCTTCAAAATCGAAAAATTTATTTTAACAAATCAGAAATTTTTGTTTATTTATTTCATGAATGAAACATGCATTCTCATATGCCACTCGATGAGTTCTATCGTGTCATCACAAAAAAAGAAACAATAAGTTCTGCTGAAACTGTGCCATAGTGAGCGCCATCCGTGGCTTATATTTTGAAATTTTTAGTTTTACAGTAAGACATTTAATCTGACCCGAATATACCTAATTATATTAGCTGATAATACGAATATCTCCATTGTTAGATAATTTCATCATTTTTACTAGAGACTCAAACGACTGGATCACTGGTTTTGCGTCAAACAAGTAGAGTGAGGTAAGTGTCCAGCTATCGATGGGTTTTCATCGTGATTGAAGTATATGAGGATAAAACAAAAGAAATCATTGGGTCCACTCTATAGATCATAACAGATATTCTCCAACGTACTGTTCACGGCTTGCAACGCTTAGAAACTTTTCGATATGTTGAATTTTATCCTTGACAAAAATAAGAATGACGTCGGGATATTCCTCAGGTATGGACCATTCGGATCATCTCACTACATATTTCGAAAGACAAGATCTATAACACTATGAGAAAGTTCTGACTAAAATTCTATCTCTTTGTGAAGAGCAATTAAGATACGTATCATTTATAAAAATACTTCGTGACAAATAAAAATGTTAGTGGTGAATATATAGTGGAATTTTCTAAAATGTATAAAAGAAAAATTTAACAGAATATTTGTAGCTTTCTCTAATGTAGATTATCAATTCAAAACTAAACGTTCACAACAAGCACTGAATATTCTATTTAAACCACATACAAGGTTTATATGCAAAAGCAATATTTTCTAATAAATTAGAAAAAAAAACTTAAACAAAAAATTTATTGCACAAGCCATACGGAAATTCTCATCTTTCACAGTAGCTTGAATATTAGAAAATGGCTTTCCGAGTGAAACTTCTATTTTGCTTCAGTTTTAATATAATGCTTCTATATTTACTGGTTATGAGATAAAATTATGGAATATTGTCTGCATTTTTATGCAGTTCATTTATAACTCTAGAATAACTCGTCTTTTTCTTTTTAGTTTGACATGCCTGTAATATTAAGCAAAGGTTAGTATATTCGCAGTATTGCTGCACCTATTTTGAATATACCAATCGCAAACAAGGAGAGAGATTTAAGCGCTGCTCATCAGTTAATCGTTCTCAATTTACTTGTTTTTCTCTAATTATATTAGGAAAAGTAGTATCACGCTCATTCGCACTGCTTCGACATTTTTTATTTTGATTTTTATATAGCGGATAAAATTTATTTACTAACGATTGGTGCCGCCGGTCTGTACTTGATCATCAAATATTACAGAAGGAAACGATTCGAACAAAATAAAAGAGTATGTGCTACTTGTCAATTATTGTGGATTTTCTTGTCATCATTCTCGTTCCCTTGATGATTTTGAAAACTTAGCTAAAGAAATATTATTACCGCATCGTTTCAATTATTTTCATTATCAAGCAGGTTATGGTTACACATATCGAGCTTCTCGAGAATAGTTTAATCGGCATCTGAAAATTATACCAAAAGTGTTAACTGATGTGAGCGAAATATCATTACAAACAACAATATTCGGGTATGAATGTATTTTTTTAATTGAAAATGACGCAACAACTTGTGCGCTTACTCTCTCTTGCTCTTTAGTCATATATATAGCAATCCAATAATCATAGCACCAACAGCATTTCATCGACTAGCACATTGTGACGGCGAATGGGGTACGGCACAAGGTGCAAC
>CAJNOP010000268.1:218076-237607 GCA_905250075.1 Rotaria sp. Silwood1
ATATTTCGGTAAAACAAAAAAACCAGAAGTAAATGTTGTTAAATGAGTTGAATAACATTGTGTTTGACGATGATTAGTCAATAGTCCGACCTTCATTATATATGAAATAAATACATTGTAATAGAACAAAAAGATTCACTTACTAATAATCCATCTGACTGCCAAGTATTATTCGAATCTAAATAATAACAACCTGATGTATAGATACGAATTTCATAATTTGATGTAAAATGAAATCGTTCATCTGTAATCGGTGGATTTGTGATAGATTGATTGGAACAAAAGTATTCTATTTCAGTTAAGTTTAGTTCTCGTAAACCATAGACTATGGATTGATGACTTATCGTACGTTGATTATCAATAAAATACGTGTAAAGACTATCATTCGTTAAATTTGAAGGACAAAATAAAGTCCATTCATCAATCTGATTGATTAAACTATTTAATATGGGTGAATGATCAAATTTATAAATAAATAAATAAGCAAGTCTTTTATTCAACGGACCTATTTCAAAATGTATTGAAATCGCAAATGTACTTGAAATATTGATATATTTCAAATGAAATAATTGATTATGTGAAAATTCGTTGAATGAAGTGACATTTTCTAAAACCATTGGTGGTATGATTAGATTGGGATCTCGAGGAATTATCAATTCAATTAAATTAGTAACCGTTGCTTGAATAGGAAGTTCATGATTATATTGATCAAGAATAGATAATGAAAGGGATCTTGAAAGATTTGTATTTGATTGAGATTTATCAGCCGATGCAAGTGGTTCTATGATTGACTAGAACAACAACAAAGTTAAAGATGTATTAAAAAATATAATTGAAAACAAACTCGAAGTGATATGATCGTATTATTAGTGATATTGGAACTGAAGTTTACGGGTATATGAATTCGAGCATTTTCAATTTGTTCGATAGTTGTATTGAAAAAAGATTCAAATGATGCTCGTTTTAGTATCATAAAAGCAGATGAAGTATTGATAGTCATATTCTGACCTGTATTTAAATGAATATTCATGGTGGATGTCAATAATTCAATGGTTTCAATCATTTGAACATTAATTTTATGTACTATTTGTTTTTGATAAAAAATATGACGAGTATTTTGATTTATAGTCCATGGAATATAACTCCCATCATTATATAAGCCTAAATGAAACAACAATAAGTATTCGTATTAAAAAAAAACTCATGCTCAGACTCGATTCTGTCCATTCGAGTTCAAGAGCAGTATCGTAGAAAATATCAATTGAACAAAACCAATCTAAGTCAAGAATATTTGTTCGTTTTTGTAATGGCCCATTAACACTCTAGTTTATCATTAGAAATTTTCTATAATTTATTTTTCCATACAAAAAAAAAAATCTTACAGTCTTGATATTACTGATACATTGAGCAATCAAAGTCACTGCTTCATAAACGTCTTCATATGAAATATGAAGTACTAACAAATACAAATGTTTAGCCAATTGATGACATCGTTCAAATGCAATGATCTAAATAGTTTGTTTGTTTAAAATTTCAAAATGTTTCTTTTTTAAATATATACTGAAGCTGTTCGTGTTAATTGATTAGTCGATTGAGTCCATTGAACTAATGCAGATGCTTGTAGTTTGATACTATTCGTACCAAGAATTGCAAAATTGGTCATATATGTAATTAGATAATCTCGTATCTTTGCATGAATATTCAAAAAATTGTTGTATTCATTTAGAGTTGATCTATTCCGTAATAAATACTCCTACGGAGACGAATTCAACGAACGAAAAACTACTAGCCATGAAAAAAAAAAATGAAAGCTCACTTTTGAAAAAGTTGAACTTCCTAAGGGTGTCACTGAAATATTTGTAGCAAATACATCATCTGTAAAGTAAAGATTCCTTAAGATACAAATTGTTAGTACAATAACTGTAAGATTAAGAGGTAAAACACGGTTTACCTACTGTTGTTAGTCACAGCGAGATTATTTTATTCTATATATTTTCAGACAAAATTCTTAATTAACCTTTATGTAGTATTCGAGAGATCTCCAAAGAAGGTTACTCATAGACTATTAGGATGCACCAATCAAACTTTTAGTCAGTTACTGTACGTAAGGATATACCGGCGGACATCTGTCAGAGTTGCATTCCTATACATCATAATGATACTTTTTTGATATACGATCGTTGATTGTATACCAAAACCATCTCCTATGATCTGTGACAGTTAGGACTCAATAAACTCTGCTGACGTTTGTCAGGGTGTCTGTCACATGTGTGTGGAGAAGAAGGAGGATGCGTTCAAACTTTCTACCCTATACACTCCCAGGCGAGCAAAGGACGGGTAAAAAGACTAGTCTCATATCTAGTCCTGACGGGACGTCCTGTATAGTCTTTTTCTCAAATCGGACTATACCATGACTAGTCTGGAAAAGTTGTCGTCCATAATACCCGTCCAGACTATGTTACTGATGGGCGTCATTGGCTCTGACATGTCTAGTCTGTTTCACTAAAAAGACCCGTCTAGGACTAGTAAGAATCACTAATAGGTGGACTAGTCCTGTAGGAGGACTTTTTGAGAAAAAGATTACTCAGGACGGGTAACAGCGACACCACATAGAACAAGTTGTAGTCTTGTGTAGTGGACGAGTTCGGACTAGTCTAAATGAAAATGTGTAAAGATGAAAGTCAGATTCGAACATGCATACAATGTGTTACTTACCCATCGTTTAGACCATTGAGTCATATGATCAGTAGATCAACTCTACACATACATAATCATTCTAAGATGCTATTTAATATAATTTTATTCCACGTTTTTGATGTTCGCATTTAAATAAAAAATTATCGTTTACAAAATAGGTCATTAATTAAACAACACTAGATAAAACAAAATCAAAAAAATTTATATTTTTTGGATAAATATTTTTTATTACTATTAAGTAGGAATAATTAGTTATGTTAAAAAAATTAATTTTAAATGCAAAAATAAAAAACAATTTATATTGAAAAGAAACTCGATTTTTCATATCATGATTTAGTTTACCTGAAAATTTAAATCATCGTGTCTTCAACTAAGTATTAAATTAATTTTGTTTCAATTAAATCTACTTTTAAATTTAAAAATTTATTAGAACTGATATTTAAAGCAGCAATTATGGTACAAAAAGATTTCAATTATTTTTTAGCTCTTTTTTTAAATTTGGTACATCTTATAATTTTAAAAAATATAAGTTAGCACTCCTTGTTGCTTGATAACTATTATTCTTTATAGTTACTTCCACTTTTTAACGTTTTGATATGCTCTTATATATTTTCAATATATGAAAATACAAAATATAATAAGATATATCAAGACAGATAGGAATGCACAAAGTATACTATCTATCTTTGATTTCACTATTGGCTATGACAGACTTTCTGATTGTCGTTCTAGAAAGAGAAAAAAACTAATAATACTAGTGACAATCGACATAATTTTAATACAAAATAACAATGCATGTTATTAATCTCCATAATCATAATACAATAGATCATGCTTAGTTATCAATTTACGAAAATCTGAGTACACTATAGGCAATAAAACGGTTGCTATTCTGTTATCTAGTCCAGATTCTAAATGCATATGATTATCCATCGATCATTTTTAACAAATGATATAGATGTTGAAAATTTTTTCTATTTACATACTACTTCTTTTCTTTCCATTATTCATCAGTTTAAACGAGTTTATAGGATAATTTAGTCTAAAGAAAGTGACTTGATTAGAGTCTTTCAGACTAGTCTGGACCAGGATGAATGACACTCTTTAGAAAAGGACTAGTCGTGGCGAGTGAAGACGACGCGTCGGTATAGTCTTAACTACTATCGAAGATGTTCCAGACTAGTTAAAGACGTGTGACATCGACTGGTTTCTGATTGTTTACGGGATGGAAAGGAATCAATTTTGTATTTTAGAATGTAAATGGGCGTCAGTTCATTCCAGTGTCCTAGTCTCCCGTCAGGATGATCGTCAGGTTTCGAATACTGTCGGGTTGGATGTTCGAATTCACCGTTCATCTTCTTTTTTAAGCTTCGGACTAGTTTGGACGGGTTCAACGGACAAAACGGACCAGGCATGACGGGGTTGAAAGACATTCTAGACTAGTCCAGACGTGTTCGAAGGACATTTTTCCTAAAGGTAACTAGTCATGTCGGGTGTGCAAGACGTTTCAGACTAGACCTGACGGGTATTGCGGACATTTCGGACTAGTCATGTCGGCCGTCATGCATAATTTTTTGCTTACTTGGGTTTAACACTTCTTTTAGATTGTGTTTCACTAATTCATAACTAATATTTACTGGAAAGTGTATTGTAAATATTTTGAATATTCATTTTATTGAGTTCTTGTGAAATTAAGGTGATAATTTGTCCCATAGTATTTTGATTTCCACTTGCAAGAAGCCGAATAAATGGATTGTTATTTATTTCTTCAGATGAACCATGTAGACCTTTAATTAAACTAATTAAAGGTTTCGTGTCCATTATAACAACAATAGAAGATATATTCCATTCTGCAATACAATCATAACTATCTCAAATCTGAACAATCATATTCAATACTGATGTGCTTTCCCAGGTGATTCGATCCGACTGTCGGATTACGTCGGATTATATCGGATTATATCGGAAAAATTACCGGATTTTAACGGATCCGACGGGAACTCGTCGGAAGTTGTCGGCGTCCTAGCCACAGGATTCCGACAGGAGGTTCCGGATGTCGGAATAATCAGGATCCTGCGAAATCCCTGAAACTCCGACACTCCGACACTTTCCGACATCCAGAACCACTTGTCGGAATCCTGTGGTTAGGATTCCGACAAATTCCGGCGAATTTCTATCGGATTCGACAGGGGGAATTCGACCTGGGTTCATCTCCGACGGGTAATCGCACTTGAAAATATGGTACAAAACTAAAACCAATCATTAAACGCTGTAATGGATCAGTAGTCCAGACTAAGAAATTGAAAATAAATGGTGCTGAAACAACAAGTATTCCTACCATAGCCTGAATAATCTTTAATCTCATGTTCATCAGACCAATATTCACAAGAAATATTATACAGGGTGTTACATAACCTTTTTCTCCCCCCCCTACACGACCTAAAGGACAGATAATATCAAAATGTATTTATACCAAATTAAAGCCCGTCAAAAACTGCATCTAGGAGTGCAATTAGATTAAATATTGCTTTAGCGATTATTAAAATATCTTGTGCAACATATTAAAATGTCATGAATTACACAATATAGAATCGATCAAAGAACTATTTCGTCTCGTTTTCAACGAATGTTTGAATGTAACAGAGCACGTGCACGCGTTGAATAACGTGTTTATTCTCAAGCAACAAGCATTCACTATTCACGATTAATATTTGAGAGAAAAAACAGAGAAGAAAACTATGCGATATATGCAGGGAGAGATAAGAGGAGAATGAATACAAAATCGGCACTGTTTCAAATTTTATTATTTCTTTCCTTTTCTGTGTACTGTTGCTCGCGCAACTAACTGTTTTGGTCGCATCAGAAGTTGAATTGAATACTCATTTAACTGAGACAAGCCTGTAACACATCAAATTAGCGAATTAAAATGGCTGGTGTTCTTAACGACTCAGAAAAGCAACGTTTTTTGGATAGAATTCGTTGTATCACATATCGTGAGATACGCGATGAAATGATTGCAATAACAGGAGACTCGTTTATCACTCGCTGATGGATTTTCGAAAAACTACGCTGTAGCGAACGCTGGGTACAACAACATTGGAATAAAACAACTGAAGAATGTTATACACAATTTGGAAGTGGTCGACTTGAAATACTCTCCCAGGATAGCAAAGACATCATCACTTCTGCAAGTGGCATCAGGGGCCGCAACTCTCGAAAAGTTACAAGAGAAATTTTGGAAAAAACAGGACAGCGCGTAAGTCATGTGACTGTTTATCGTGAACGCTATCGACAAGGATTAAAACCTTTCCATGTGATTGCAAAGCCATTGAAGACAAATACGCATATTGAAGATCGGAAATGGCTCGCAAAGTTTGTTGCTGATTGGACTGAAGAGGATTTTCTGCATATCGCGCCTTCGGATGAGTTTTATATTTACGTTGTCAGAAAACCGAACCACCAGAATGATAGGATTTGGGCAAAATATATCGAAGACATTAGCACTGATGAAAAGTACCGTGAAATGGTTCCGAATGCAAGGTGTATCGGAATATTTGTGATTTTCACCATAAAGAAACTTCTTTGGGTCTTAAAGGAACAGGGGCAGTCTTGGGATGGAGCCTATTTTCGTGAAATTATTCTTCAACAACATGTGATTCCATTTCTTCGAGACCCAAACAATGTTCTTGACACAGATGAAGTCATATTCCTTCACGATAAGGCACCCTGCATGAAAGCCTATGCAACACAACACCTTTTGGAGGATGAGGGCGTGCAGTTTTGGGGCAATTCAATTTGGTCTGGTAATAGTCCTGACATGAATCCTGCAGAGAACGTCGGTGCCATTATCAAAGATAAAGTTGAAGATTTAATGGCAAGTGAAGATCGTCAAAACAGATACAGTTATGATGTTCTCAAAACTAACATTGGGAAGACACTTAGAGATATTGAAGATGACACGGATCTTTTTATTGATTTACTGTGCTCAATGAGAAAAAGATTTCATTCTCTTGAAGCTGCTGGAGGAGGTCATACAAATTTCTGAAACCTTGTCATAAACATTTATTCGTGAAAAATTTATATTTCTAATAAATTGAAAATTCTAGAGCCTACAATTTAGGTAAATGAACGGTATGATGGTTCTTTGATCGATTCTATATGGTGTAATTCATGACATTTTAATATGTTGCACAAGATATTTTAATAATCGCTAAAGCAATATTTAATCTAATTGCACTCCTAGATGCAGTTTTTGACGGGCTTTAATTTGGTATAAATACTTTTTGATATTATCTGTCCTTTAGGTCATGTAGGGGGGAGAAAAAGGTTATGTAACACCCTGTACATTCGCTTAATGATGAAATATTGCTCAACAACGTAAAAAATCCCACATTTACGATAATCTTTCACATTCGACGGTGTTATTATATCAGCAAAATCGTGTGCATATTCAAACATCACTTCTGCCAATAAAGCGATGAACGTAAGTCACAAAAAAATTTTTCTTACTCACTAAAATACCGGTTCTTCCAACAGTCTGTTTACACCTAATAATGTCACTAAACAAACAAAGCAGAACCATACAAAGGTATTTCTATCTCCTAAGAGGGAATGAGATTGTGTAATTATTGGGATGAGCTGCACATAGCAACAGTAAAACATTCAAGGTAAAGATCACAAGACGCTTAATTACAAACAAGAGACAAAAATTCACATCGTAGAGTGAATCACTCGATAGAGAATTTCATTCTCCAGAAAATAGCCGGCTTTTCCTTTCAAATAAATTTCTCATGCCAACATCAAAGTTACAAGATTCATACCAATTCAGTCATACAACTCAAATATTGTATTTTTCCGCATATGCGAAACAGTTTATGTGAGTATTTCTTAATCAAGACGAATGCTGAAAGTAAAGCACTGTACATGAGAAAA
Organism: Rotaria sp. Silwood1; assembly: GCA_905250075.1. Classification (NCBI taxonomy): domain Eukaryota; kingdom Metazoa; phylum Rotifera; class Eurotatoria; order Philodinida; family Philodinidae; genus Rotaria; species Rotaria sp. Silwood1. Next base: position 225,706 of record CAJNOP010000268.1, read on the forward strand.
TGGAGAACGTTTTACTCTAGATGTGAACGATCTTGTCGTGCCTGTCAGTGCTTTTGTTTACGAGGACAAAATTCCACATTACTACACAATAGAACCTGTTGTCAAGTTACGAGAAACCATGTTTTCACGTCTAATTTGGCGCATAAAATGCTAATTCTCAAATGGTCGCACGCAAAATTATCGTCAACATGAAATGGTACTCAGGTTCGGGTGTGGGTGTGAATATAGGTGTGTGTGCAGGCGTAGGAGCCGGCCTGGATGTGGAAGAGGATCCCAGAGATATACTCATACCAAAACCCCTGCAAATCAGCGCCCACACCCAAACATCCATCCCACACCCACACCGAATACGAATTCATTCTGGTAAACACATTAAGATGGTGGAATACGTTGTTTAACAATAACGTATTTTTCATGTTTTTTCAATAAGGCTAAGGTTCTAGTTGAAATTCAGATAATGATCTTAATACCCAATAAAGTATTTTTATGTAATGCATTCTACATCAAGATTTCATCTATGAAATCTTGGTATAGAATACATCAGACGATGAAAGTCGTGGTTTCTATGAGACCGACATAAAAATAAAATTTTGAATTTTGACGTGAAACTTTACACAAACAAAATTCTCAATGACTAGACAATTGCAAAAGTTTCACTGATTTTTGAATCTTCTCCTGTGAGATATGAATATTGAAAAATCTTCTGATAAAAAAAGTAATCATTCTTCTTATACTCATGTCTCAAGATAGGAAACGCTTAAATTAGTAGAATTTTCATAATGAGCAACAGTCATTGAGAAATTCATTTGTGCAAAGTTTCAAGCTGATTGAATGAGATTCATAACTCTATGTTAAAAAATGCACTTACAAATTAAATAACTCAACAACAAACACTCAGAAAATCGAACTCTCTTAGATTTTTACATTATTCCCAATCGCCTCTCACTTAAATATAGTCTCGATTCAAAAACGACCAGACACTTGAAGATGTTCTTTCATAAGATATCAGGATTAGATGCTTTTCATCAATAGTGTGATTTTTCATTTAGGACAATAATGCTAGTTCTACACAGCTTCTATTAGGGTGTGGAAGTAAGAGATCAGAAGATCAAACCCATACCCACACCCATATTATCATGCCATAGGCCTTACTTGTGATATATCTTAAGTAACTGTAATAATCAATGTATAGTATTTATTTGTCCGTAATCAACTAAGTCATTTATAATTAAGTAATTAGTCATTTTATTTATCATAAAAGATAAAAATACATTATAAATCTAGGAAATAGTTATATTTTTTCTTTGACGTTGTTCACATCGATGGCCTTGCCAACCTTCTCGACAAGTACATTGATAAAAACCCGTGCATTGTCCTCCATTCAAACATGGAAATGGACAAAATGCTATGATATAAACAAAAAAGAAAAACTAAAATATTTCTTTATTAATATATTTTTTTACTTTTTTCACATTGTTCTTTACAAATACATTTTCCATCTAAACAAATTTCATTTGATTTACATGTATTATTACATTGATCACATGAATTTGTCTTGCAAACACATTTTCCCTGAATACAATGTTCATGTGGACGACAACCACCACGTTGTATACCACACATACAAATATCTGATTGACATATTTCACCTTTACCACATTTACCTTGAAAACCACAACTACATGACCAATTATAACAACGTTCACCTATTTCACAAATTTCATAACATACACGACCATTTTCACATATACCTAATCATTAGAAATAAATCATTCAATTTTGTTAATGATTACTAATTAATTAACCTTTAGAACAGCCACATCGACTATCAATACATAGTTGACCAGATCGACATGGTATTGGACAAGAAGATGTTATATTAGGTTCACATCGTCTATTGACACATCGTGTTCCGAATGAACATGGTGGATTACATATATTATCATTTGTTGTCGAAGTCCATTTATCACCTATATTCGACCAAGCACATTCTCCATCAATACATTCTTCATCTTCATCACATGGAGGATCACAACTTTGAAGATTGATTTTAATCTTTTGTCTTAAACAAACACCTGTATTTTTGTCACATAGTTCACAATCTGATGTACATGGATTATCTTTTTAAAAATTATAAAATGTTTTTTTTTTTCTATTTGAATAATCAATAAATCTATGACTTACATTTACAAATCGGTGGTAATGGATACCATTCTGATGGTACCATACAATAAATACGATTAGCACCAATCATTTCATAAGCATAATTACATTTATATTCTACAAATGAACCAACTTCGTAATCAGATACATGATATACTCCACCATGAATTGATGCAGGTTCCGAACATCCTATAATTAATAAATAGTTTTTGTTAATTGATTAATCAAATGAAAAAGAAAAAGACACTATTAGTACAAGTCGTATGGAATATAAAAAACGTGAAATATTGTTCTTACTAATCACAGGAAGATTATTTTGTGCGTCATTGATATACAGTGGCACTGAAAATTGAGCGTACATACTGCGGGTGTGGGTGTGGAGAAGGGGTATATTTCTATTCCTATACTTTAACATTCTTTATAAATTGTGTTTCACAAAAAGAACCTTACCAGAACAGAATGATGAACTTTTTAATTTATTAGTATCGATCCATGTTTGATTTGATACTTTTGACCAGGAGAAAATATCTCCATTTTGTTTTCGACAATCACGATAACTAATCAATACTTTTTGTTCAGATAACATTTCATTCCAAATTTCTAATCTTGTTATGCGACCATGAAATGTTTGATTAAATAAAATCAATGATGAAATATCTAATTAAATTTAAAAAAAAAAAAAAAAAAAACAAATAATTATTTGTACATATCTTTCATTTAGGCTTACTTGCTTTTAAAATTAAAGTTCAGTATTTTAAAATCAAATGATTGTTGACGTGTACCATCAATATATAAATATGAATGTTGAATTTTATTTGAATATATCCATGCAAAATGATTCCATTTTGATAAAGAAATTTTTATTAATGTTGGTTGAGTTTGATTTCGTGATGCATGATAATAAACAAGTCTATTCAAATAGAAAATTAATATTAATAAAAATATCTTGTTAATTTACCTATTTTGTCGAACAGTAATTTCGAAAAACTTTTTATCATTTTTTTCTTTTAATGAAATAAGAGAAACATTATCACCATTTTCAAGATAAAACCAAAATATGATAGTAAATTGTAATGGTTCAACAAATGATAAGATAATACCCGTATCATTTTTATTAATATTCAAAGCAAAATTTGAATAATCTTGAGGAATTAAAATAAGAAAAATCAAATAAAAGATAAAATTAAATCATGTACGGTTACCATGATATTTTTGAATGCTTTTTATTGATGTTATTGGTAATAATTGAGTTGAACTTGTGCTTGTAATTGCACGCATTATTGTTTCATGACTAACTAAAATAAATCAAATCTTGTTGATTTTTTTTTTTTCATCTGTCTACTTATTTTCTTACCAATACAAAATTGATCATAACCTGACCATATGCCTAAAATTAAACATTCACGTGTATGTGGTCCAACTAACTGATAACCGATTTTGCTACATTTTGCTCGACATGTTGTACCAAATTTAAAGTCACTAGTGTTCTGTTTTGGTAAACATTCTTGAATCACTTGAGTATTAATTTTTAATGGAGGACAACGAATTTCTATATCAAACATAGAAAAAAAAATCAACTCAAGTCAATAAAAATAGTGTACCTTCACATTTTAGTTGTTGTCCTGTCCAAGTTCCATCTGATTGACATTCACGAAAACTATCTCCATCAACAAGACGATAACCAGTTAAACATCCAAGACCACATAATGAACCTGATTCTCGTTCACAATGTCCCGAAAAGAAAAATCCATGTTGAGGTAATGTCAAAACAGGACATAACTTCATTTAATAATATTCAACAAAACAAAAATTATATCATAAAATAAAATAAAATTGTTTAAACATACTCGTATAGCATCAAGGTTTATTATTCTCAGTATGAGAAATATAAATAACAAAAGCATAATATATGAATATTGATATTTAGCTTTTGACGAACAAATTATAGAACAGTATGAGAATGTGTAACAAGGCAAAGACAAGAGAAAAAAAAATATTTTTTTGTAGCATATCTCAACAATACAATATGATAGTAATATTTATTGTTTTTATGTCACCCATTAACCATCTGTTATTGAAGAAATCGAGGCATTTACTGACAAGACTTAATCGTAGACGAAGTTAGATGATTTTCTTTAGAACAGACAAACTATAAGCTAAGCTATTAGACATATAAATTTCTTCGAAGGTTATTCATTCTACAAAAAGAAAACAAGAAGTTAAGTAAGCAAAGAAATGCTTCATAAAGTAATAATAAATTTAATATATAAATAGATGATGGTATCTGAATTCAGCTCAGTATACGAAGCATTTCAATTTTGAATTCATGTATAATGTTTCTATGATTATTAGACAAAAACATATTTCTTAATTTTATTCAATAAAAATCGTGTGTAAATCAGAGTAAATTTTACTTCGAATCAACAGACTACGAATTATTCTGTGTTTTTGTACAAACCTTTGATATTTTCCACTCTCGTTTTTTTTTCCTCCTGCACAACTATAACAAATGGTATTACTAATAGTTCCCTATAGGATGTTGTTAATTAACAAAAAAAAGATGTCAACAACTGTCCACTGATGACTTATCATTAGTGAATCAATTCCTAGGTTTTTGCTACTCATCAAAAACAACAGTTGATATTCATATTGAAATTTTCAAATTTATCTTTCTGTTTATATTTATTCTAAAAAAAAAAAAGTTTTTTGAAGCTTTTGTATATTAAAAAATATTGTTAAAATTAATTTCAATAAACTTATTTGAAACTAATTTTAAGGAAAACTTGTCTCATTGAAAAAAAACAAGAATAACTTTGATTTTCATCTATCGTGCGGTATACAATGCTGCCTAACCGATAATTCATTAGTCCAATATCTGCCCAACAAGCAAGAGTAACTTTGGACTGATAGTCTGTCTGGCATAGAGTTCTTAAGATTTATATCTACACTAACTAGCCAAAATAATTGAAACAATTAATAGAGTTCGCTTGAAAATCATGACTAGCGAGCAAAACCAGTGAAAATGGGACATGACCATAGTCAAATTGAACGTTAATTCATTGTAAGCATTATTCTTTTTTAAATAAATTTTCTTGTTCATATATGTATGTAAAAATATCTACGTAGAATAAACTTCATACTACAAGTAATATCTACAATGAAATTTTCAGTAACATCAAAGTCCTAAAAAATTGTCTTTCAAAAATCTTTTTTTTTTCAGAGATCTACTTTTGATTTTACTATCATGTGAAGATCTTCAGTAGAGATTTATATTATTTAGAAATAATTTTTGAAGCTTTCATTTAATTTGTAAAAACATGTTCTCACTTACTCACGTCGTTGAAAATGAATAAACTCAATTTTTTTAACTAACCTAATCATGTTCAGGAAATAATTGGCATAAAGATCTTGTAGCCTGTACGTTTCTCTACAATATTCACTTTCCAAAAATACTATTTTGACTCATAGTAGTTGTAGATAGAAACAAGTATAGTTAAAACCATTCCCCGTTTTTTTTTGTGTCAGGTCGTTAGCGGTAGATTTATTATAATAACTCGGCAGAACAAAGGTTAACAGGGGTTCAACTTGTCAAAGAGGTCAACAGTGACCCAACATATATCTTTTGAATAAAAATAATCTAAAAGAAATTTACAAGTCTTATCCTAAACACATTTCTATTTTGTTAAATAACGTTGTTAATGAATAAAATTGCTCATATATATTGTATTCCTAGAAACTATATATTTTGATATCTCTATCAAATGCTATTCGTAGATCGTAGGAAATCATTCTTTAGATCATACAATTTTGTTTATATTTATTCTGATATTATTCTATGTTCATATTCTTCATTCGATGATACTTTCTAAAGAAAACAAAAAAAAGCCGACATCCTTGTTGATAAATCATTACAGAATAGAAATATGTAAGTATTTATTACTGATTTCGATAGAATACATCTTTTTGCAATAAGTTTTATCTCTTTTTTAAATATTGTTCAATTAAACTAAATAATAATTCAGTTTTATTTTTCATTTATTTGTTTTCTTCACTGCCTTACATTTCAAATAAATTTATTATAATATGATAAATAAATCTACAAAAAAAAAAAAGAAGAAAAGTATAACGGGATAACAATTCTATTCTATAGAAAAACTCTTCAAACATCTGTTTGTCCATATGTTGAATAATCAATATCATAAGGATAATTTTGTTCATCTGTATATTCAAGATGACGAAAAGCAGTTAATGGTATAAAAGGTCGTTCATCAATACCTTCATGAACATTATAATTATCATATGTTGTTTTTCCTTGTTTACCTTCAAGATGACGAAATGATTCTGTATTAACATATGATCTTGTATCAATTGATGGATCAATAAATGAATGTATTGTTTTATTTTTTGAATTTTTATTTTGACCTTCAATATATTTAAATGCATCTAGATCAACATAAGAACGTTGATCAATACCACTTTCAATATCATTTTTTCGATTTGTATATTTACGTTCAAGATGAATAAATGCATTTGGATTTCTTTCAAGTATTAAACTACGTGTATCAATTTCAGGTACAGGTATATCATTTCTTTTTCCTACATGTCGATCAATATAACGAAATGCTTGTGGATTAACATATGAACGTTCATCAATTTCTGGTTCATTATCAACACGACGTTTTGTTTCTTTTCGTTCAATCCATTTAAATGCATCTGGATTAACAATTGGACGATCATCAATTGATGGTTCTATTGGTTCTGATTTTGTTATTGTACGTTTTTCAATATATTTAAATGCAGCTGGATTAACTATTGGACGATAATCAATTGATGGTTCTATTGGTTCTGATTTTGTTGGTGGACGTTTTTCAATATATTTAAATGCATCTGGATTAACTATTGATGTTGTATCAACACCTGATTGTACATCACGACGTTGTGGTAGTTGATTTTTTTCCAAATAACGAAAAGCATTTGGATCAACAATTGGTTCACTATCAATACCACTTTCAATAGTTCTTGCTGTTGGTATATTACGTTTTTCAATATATTTAAATGCATCTGGATCTATTATTGAACGAGTATCAATCGATGGTTCATCTAATTGTTTTGCTGATTTTTCTCGACGTTTAGCATTTAAATATCTTAAATAAATCAAATAGAATTTATATTTTATGAAAATATAAGAAAAGAAAAAAAAACAGGGAGAAGATAGTTACTTGAATGCATCTGGATTTACAATGGGTCTATCATCAATACCACTAGTAATACCTTGACCTTGTTTTTCAATCTTATTTGTCTTCGCTTCAATATAACGAAAGGCATTGGAATCTATAATAGACCTATCATCAATGCCTTCCTTGGATCCATCATCACCACGTAATCGATTGTTCTTTTCTATGAGTTTCTGTCGTCGTCGTTCTAATTGTGCAACTGCATCAAGATTAATTATAGGTCGTGTATCAATACCACTTTCAATATCATCTAATGATGTTGTTTTTTTTTTTGATTTTTGTTCATTTAAATTTAAATAATGAAAAGCACGTGGATCAATTATTGGTGAATCATCTATTTCACTACTTACATTTTTTTTATAAGTATATGTTGGTTTTCCATAATTAGTATATTGTGATCGTGATGGTTGATTTGGATTTATTGTTAATGCAGGATTAACACGACGTGTTGGTACTGAATGAGAAATATTTACTGTTCGAGTATTAGTATATGGTGAAGAATTTGTTGAATGTCGTTCAACATAAGAATATTGTGATAAAGGATTATTTTGAGCTGTTCGATTACTGTCATAAGGAATAGAATATGTTGTCGTTCCTTGTGGATATTGATATCCTCCACCATGCATTGAATACATCGTTTCAATACGTAAAGAAATGATGATATGAAGAAAAAACAACAGAACAACAGCGTTTGATAATGAGAGATTTACAGAGAGATGCACTATTCTATAGTTTTCCTTTCTCTATGCATGGAAATACTTTTTTTTTTTTTTCGTTCTCTTCTGTTATTTGCCAAGTGAGTATAGAAGTAGGCGTCAAATTAGCCTTACTGAAGACACTAAAAATAAGTCAAACAGTGGCTTTCTACTCCCATATACATCTGCACCCTGTTGTTTTGCTAAAAAAGATATGATAGAAATAGAACTTCGACATTTTTTTTTTCTTCTTGTCGTAGTATCTACAAGCATCTATCTATCATACACTCGACAGATGTGATATCCGATCGAGATCGTTGTTTTGGTTAATATTATACTAAGAAAAGAAACCATTAAAGTTATGCGCCTATCGATAACCATCATAAGTATTATTGTTGTCAATTTATAAAGCGATTTTTGTTGTTAATGAGAATATAAAGATTAATCTTTATATATTTTTTTTAATAACTAACTTTTTTTTTGTTTTTTGCATATAACATTAAAATTTCTATGTAAACTAATGAAATAATATTTGTAAAGTCATCTACTAAAGAAATATGTCATGAGTAAAAGAATAACAAATGTCTTAATAAGTATGCAACTACTGACAGAAAAATAACCAAACAAAAAACAATGTTGCTATAATTTTGTTTGTAATAGATTAGTTTTCTTTATTAACTATTTTTTTTTATGATTTTAAATTTCTTATCGTTGTTTATGATCAGCACGTTCAATAAGTGAAAAATTTAGCGTTTCAATTTCAACTACTATTAAACGATATATTCAATGTTTTCATATTTAAAATGAAAAATTTTTTATTTAAAAATAATTATATGTTAATAATCGAGTTTTTACATTGATTACAACAATTTTCATAACTTAAAAATAAATATATTTTATTAGAATAGTAACAAACACAAAAGTTCATATTTTATGTAATGATTGATATTTATTCCATGTCGAAAATCTACTGCCCATAGAAATGAATAAACAGTAATAAATACTATTTCTTACTCTTTCTATAGTTTTATGAATAATTTTGCCTATAAAAAAGCTATTAGGATAATCCCTGCAGCATAAAAATGTGAAACACGATGTAGTTAGTGTTGTTAATCGCAGAAAAATTGTTTTATTTTATCTATTCTGGGATACATTTCTTCTGCATTCTTCTCCAGAAATGCAATAAGGAAGTACTTCCTTTATTATAGTAAGATGTTATTGATATACAGTCTTTGACCCCCTCATAGATTCTGTCCGTCATAGTCTATGAGCGTCGGATAGTGCAAATGTCTATCCTATAAATTTATCACATGATAGTTAGATGTTTTATTTTCACATCCTTATTTTTCAATGAAACTGATGAAATAGGTTAATAGTATTTGTAAAAATATATTAATTTCATAGACATATTTGTCGTTGAAGAAGAAAAAATGTTCTTTTCTATACGTCAATCTCTGAAGTCAATTTTAGTGTTTTTTTTTTGTATTTGAAATGTCAAATTTTCTGTTAAAATTGCTTGAAGTATCTCTAAATGTATTAGGAATGGGTCAATGTTCGTTCGATGCCCTCTGAATGTTTTTCTATTCATAATATCATTATCTAATGTCAACCGACATTTGTTATCTCGTTTGATAGCAACCATCAAATCAACACTTCATAGAAAAAAAAAAATGACCCCATTTTTGTGACAATCTATAATATATTTTTCTTTATGTAATAAAACATATTCAAATTCTCGTGTGACTGTAACTATAACTAATAATGAGATATGGTTATCCAAATAGATGAAATTATGTTTCAAATTGTAATTAATCATTTTCATTACAATAATATAAGATAAATTCTATTTCATTTAAATTAAATACTTATTTTCAAATTCATAGCAAATGGAAATTTATATTCTTCAAAATTGTTGATATCATAAGACAGTCCAATACTTTTTAATCGAACATCAAGATTTGCATTAGCTTTTCTTTTTCTGTTTTTTTGCTTTGCTTTGGTTATTCATCTGCAAGAAGTACTTCAATATCGATCTCTAATCTAAATTATTCACTTAAGATACATATAGTAAGTCTAAATAATAAGAAGAATATTTGATTGACATACAGCTGTTAAATATATAATACCATTCTTCGATGACATTGCTTGATCACGGGTTTTTCCGCAATTCCTATTTCGAAATAACTATAGACGTTGATCTTTTTTAAAATTATGAGATCAAATGTAATGTACGGATCTATTAGCTAACTTGATGTAGTTTAGGTCAGTATTTTTCTTATGTAAAAACAAGACAAGTGAAGAAACTTGGATTTATTCAAATAAAGTGGATAAAAAAAAAGTATTCAACAAGATTTATTTGCTGCTGTTTTAAGCGCTGGAAAGAATCTTAATTGTAATCCGAGTTGAGAAAACGATGTCTAATAAGAATATAAGAAAATAAAAATTATTATATGATTTGTAAAGATAGAGATTTCACAGAACTAAAAACTCAAGCGAGTAAATATAATTTTGTTATGACTACATAGAATGATACAGAAAATAGTTTCCTATAAATAAGATGTCTGTGAGTTCTCGGCTACATTTTTCAGTTGACATACAGAAACTTGTAAATGTTAAAAAACTAAGTTTTGATTTTCTGAGCTGGTTATCTTTAGAGATCTGATAATAATTTTATTTATTTCTAGCGTTTGCAGCATTATATTAGAAGATCCTATGTATATTATTATGTCCAAGTGGATAGTTTTAACAGGGCAGGCTTCTATTAGATTCCTGTTTTTTCAGATACTGATAATTGAAACGTTTTTCAAGAATTATTTTAATTTCAGTCTTCATTCAATTTTCAGATAAAAATCCTGAAAATTATATAGACTTATTTCTGATTGAATATGTTGTTCACATATAATGATAAACGAATGAAAGAGCTGGCTAACCTAATGATAACGTGAAAAAAAGAAACCGTTTTCTTTGTTTCGCCTATTATATCTTGTGGTGCTATTAAAGTTAATGAAACACAAACAACTCGTTATGATCTTTCACTTCCATCAAATCCTTCACTCTACGATCGGTATGCATTGATATTCAAAAAAAAAAACAATCAAATAAATCATAAAGTTTATTTTATTTAGACGATGAATGATTATACAAGGAGCCTGGCCACTAGATCAACTTCATATGCTTCGAATGGCATTAATTCAACCAACATTTACTTCATCAGGTCTTCAAGTTGATGCATCCGGAATGACAACATTAATGATTCCTTATAGTCCATTACTAAAAGATATTATAGAAATAAAGTATATTTAGTAAAATAAAACTTTTTTTGTTGATATTTTTTTTTTCGTAGAGAAATTAATGTTAAAAGTCGAAGACATGGTGGCACAGTTGCTAAATGGTTTTCGACATTTCTAGAAAAACCAGACTTAGATTTAATTTATTTTGATGAACAATTTGAACCACAACATACAAAAAATATTGAACCAGAATTTCCAAATGAAGCATTTGATTCAGATGTCGTAATATATCACGATATGAGTCCATTTCATTTAGGTTCATTAGAATCAATCGATGATCTTAATAAACGATTAACAAATCCAATTAAAATATATAATTTTCGACCAAATATTATTGTTAGTGGTGTTGATAAACCATATGGCGAAGTAGAATAGATCATTTTTTGTAAGAATAAATATTATTTTAATATAATATTTAGGATTATTGGCGAGAAATTCAAATTGGTGATCAAGTTAAACTTCGTTGGTTTCGATCATGTTTGCGGTAATCAAGACTATTTAGTTAGATATATTTAGAAAG
>CAJNOP010000268.1:237617-254210 GCA_905250075.1 Rotaria sp. Silwood1
AATATTATTGTTAGTGGTGTTGATAAACCATATGGCGAAGTAGAATAAATAATTTTTTTATAAGAATAAATATTATTTTGATATAATATTTAGGATTATTGGCGAGAAATTCAAATTGGTGATCAAGTTAAACTTCGTTGGTTTCGATCATGTTTGCGGTAATCAAGACTATTTAGTTATATATATTTAGAAAGACGCCTAAAATATTTTCACTACAAAACAGAATCTATATAAGAGATTAGAGATAGATTTCCTCTATCTAATGATGTATGCATTACCAAGTTCAGAGATCTGTCAGGTGGACTGGACGATCGTGGAAACGCAGAGAACCTGATAATACATATATTGTTAGATAGAGGAGCTCTGTTGCTATAAGCCTATATATATATATCCCGTTCTATAGTCAAAAATCATTGAAAAGCTTAAAGCCATGTTTTGAAATACAATTTTAGATGTTTATTACCAACCGTAACTCAAGAAACAGGTATTCGTGATCCTAATCAAGAACCATGGAAAACACTTCAAACGTAATTTAAAATATCTTATTTTTCTGTATATTTTATCATTTTTCTGTTGGTATTTAAACAGATTCCGTCGTAAACCAGATTTGTATGGTATTAAAGCACAATTTGGAACATATCTTGCGACTATGGAAAATGGTATAATTCGTGTTGGTGATCGTGTTCGTGTTTTACGAGAAGATAAAAACTTTTAATTTCATTTTCAAGTTTCATTAATCCTGCAATCAATTAATTTAAAAGTTGTTTTTTGTTTTTTATTAAATAAGAAGAAAATAGATAGATATGTAATTGAAGGGGCTTAATAAATGAAGTTTTCCTTTTTTTTTATAATTCATCAAAGAGTTTTCAATCTGGAACTCAGAAAGTTATCAGTTTCATTAAATTTCATATGCTTAATTCATATTTACATACATAAGAACATCAAGAATAGAATGATCTATTACTTGTTTTTTTTTTACTGTTTGATAAAACATCAGTTTTACCTTTTGCTATCATTATTTTTATTTTAAAGTTCATTTTCGATAAATCTTGTATTCAATATTTTTAACAAAACTATTTCGCCTGCAATTACTTAATATAAATAATACATATTACAAAGCAAAAATATCCATATTAATACTTTCAGTATGCAAACTTTAGCAAATTGAAAGTGCATCACTCGATTTCTATTTGAAAATAATACTCACATTATAATTTAGCTACATAATTTAATGTTTGATTATAATCAGAAGAATATCTTTTTTTTTGATTTATAATACGAAGGAAATAAATCTAGTGAAGTAAGTCCTTCAACTGATAAATCATTTCCTAAATTGAGGATGTGTAAATCTAAATGAACACTGAATATTCTTAACAGAAAAATTGATTTTCGAAGGTTGTATGCCTCTTCGCCGAAAAGCATTTCATTGAAAGGCCCGGAAATGCTGTAGACCGTTGCGAGCCCTTTAATTCCTGCATAGACTTGTTAAGCATGACAGGATCAATTCATTTTACCGTCACCCTCACCTTTGCAGCGCCCTTCGTGGCCAAAAAATACTTTCGATGTTGCGTTTTTCGGCGAAGAGCATACATACCATCTATTACAACTACGAGAAATCAAAACACGAATATTTCAGATTTCTATCTTTAATACGAATAAATTCTTAAAATAGTTTGTTTGTTTTTTTCTAAACTTGAACAGATACTCAAAGAACCTTGTATACTACATTTCAAAATTATAATATCAAAAAAATATTTTATCACATAAAAAAAAAAAAAAGATTTCAAATTCAGATCCTTATTGATTTCAAATAGAAAACTTCTTATTTTATACTTTTGTTCAATGATAATAATTTCATGGAAATATTTTCATTTTATTTCAATATATATATGTATCTATTTTTTTTTTTTAATAGTCAAACAAAAGATGCACATAAACATAGAGACAATATTAATTTTTTTTTTTCGAAGAGAGAATAAACATCTATACCAAGATTTACGTTCATATACATATAAACACAAATAAAGAATAAATCAATCATTGATACAATGAACAAAACAAAAATGTATAGTTAATACAATAATTTGCTTTTTTCAATCTAGAAATATTTGTTTGTTTTTTTTTTTATTGTGTACTTGGTTTAGTTGGTGCTTGAGGTAAACTTCCTTGAACAGGTGTTTTCTTTCCAATGAGTGACTAAAATAAACAAAATTTTAACAAAATTAAAAGATATCAAATTCTACAAACCTTATGAATATGTGGAATAACACCACCACCAGCAATTGTTGCTTTAATTAATGTATCTAATTCTTCATCACCACGTATAGCCAATTGTAAATGACGTGGATTAATACGTTTTACTTTAAGATCTTTTGATGCATTACCTATAAATATTTTTTTTTGTTTTGTTTTTTTTCATAAACATAATAAAATATTTTACCAGCAAGTTCAAGTACTTCAGCAGTTAAATATTCAAGTATAGCAGCTGTATAAACAGCAGCTGTTGCACCAACACGTCCATGTGATGTTGTACGAGATTTTAAATGACGATGAATACGACCTAATCAATACAAAAAAATTGACATAGTATTAAAAAAAGAACTAATAGAAAATACTTACCAACAGGAAATTGAAGACCAGCACGAGCACTTCGAGAAACAGCTTTAGCTTTTGATTTACCATGATCTTTACCTATATGTTATAAAACAATAATATAAGAAAAATTATATAGAATCTTACTCACCAGCTTTACCACCAGGCATTTTATTATTTAAATATAAGTATTATTAAACTATCTGAAAATATATATGCAAAATCACAAAAGGACAATACAACAACTAAATTGCTCTATGAAATGAGGGCAACAGCCTATCGAACAAAGAATATGAATCATATATAGACACAATGATAGTGCAATTTTCTTTCTTTCTTTCTTTCTTTTATATTTCTAAGCAATGAAATGGTCAGAATTCGTCGAGTCACTTTTCTTTTTTTTTCTCTGGCTAAGCAATGTAAAAAAAGAAAATGAACGTTTGTACGCGGTCATTCTAGAATGTAAATGTTCGACGGAATATTCTTTATTGGTCAAAAAAAAAAAATCAATGTCGTTCATTAAAAATAAATTTAAATTTAAACGAAATTTCATTCTGATAAAAAACTCCTCTTCTTCAAATTGAGTGAGAGATTTTCAATAAATAATTCGAAATTCTTTATAGACTTTCATTCTACATACTTAATTGTTTGACAGAGCCTATGCGAAAAAGAAAGGCGCTCTAATTATAAAAGTAAAACAAGTCTTCAACCTATGCATTTCTCTTAAGACCGACCAAAAATTAACTTCTTTTGAGGACGATTGTTCACTAATGAAAGATAAATATGTTGTTGATCAATAGTAATTGATAAAATATAAAGAGTTTCTACCTAATTATAAACTTTTAATACTTCGGATAGTATTTTAAATGTTATGACATTATGTCTTTTAATAACATTTATATTAACAAAAAACAAACGTGATAATTAGGATAATGAATTCATAGGTCATTAAAACTTCTTAAGAAAATACTAGATCGATTTTGTTATTGTAAGGATCACGTTTCTTTTGTTTATATTACTATGATTAAAAGAGATATTGTCTGAAGTATGCAAAACACAATATTGCAGAGATTATTCTTTGTTTACCGACGGAAAAATTCTTCCGAAAAAAACTGCGGTTTTTTCTTGAAAAATTTTTCCGTGAGTACATATAAATTAACGCTAAGAACTTATTGAACATTCTATATATATATATATACTTCTGACAAAAAAAAAAACATCAGATAAAATGACTTTTTTTCTTTAACAGAACTGATGAAAATTTCCTTGAATAGATAATGATAATATTTAATTTGCAGAAAACTGATGATGAGGATATTATCTTTTCTATAAAAGAGAAATCGCTAAGACATTATTCACTTGAACAATAATCTTTATCAAGAAAAAAAAATACCGAAATCATCATTGCTAAATATGAAAATGTCAAGTTAATCATATAATTTATTTGTTAAACATACGAAATGAAAATATACAATTAAGAATTGTCTTCATCATCATCATCAGTACTTGTATGATTATCATCATTTTTTGATGTTGATGATTTACTTAGTTGTTCTTTTAATTGATTTTGTTGTTTTAATTTAGCAACAATTTCTTTTGCAGGCATAAATAAACCACTTGTTGCAGCATTACATATAGCACAACTAGGATTAATTCGATAATTACTTAATGCACATGATTCACAAAAATAATGACGACATTTAGTAACAACTGGTTCTTTAAATGTATTACGACAAATTGAACATCGTATTGGTAAACCATCTTCATCCTAAATAAAAATATTTAATTTTTTTTTTTTTATTAAAAAAAAAATTTTACTTGTTCTTCTTCATCGGATTCAGCTTCAGGATGATGATGATGATGAGATTGATCTTTCTTACCAGATGAAAAAGCATTCCATGCAGCTGAACGACTACTTTTATCATTAACAACATATTTTTGACTATTATCATCAACAGAACCATAAGATTGTTCATTCCATTCTTGTTCAAGTTGCCAACCATGTTTGTAATCAGAACGATCATGAAGAAATTTACAACTATCACCAAAACCACAATAACCTAAAATAACAAAGAATAAAAATTGAATTTCTTTTTTTGATTTTTTACACACCTGTTTCTTTGTAATCTTTACAAATATCTGGTTGATAATCCCAACGTACAGATACACGAAGATGAGCAGGTGCACGAATTGGACCTACAAAAAAAAAGAATCAAATCAAATATTAAAAAAAAAAAATTGATCTTACCTTTATTTCGAACAAGACCACTACTTGCATTTCCTTGTGCCGTATCTTTTTTTTCATAAAATTGTTGATAATTATTAATACCACGATAAATTTTATCATCAATTTTTCCTTTTAATTCTTCATTTATTTTTTTTGCACGTTCAAATATAGTTTGTTGATCATGTTGTAGATCAGTATCAATTTCAACTGTAGCTGTTGCACCCATATCTTTTGGACCTTGAGATTGAATTTGTCGATCAGATTTAAATTTAATATCAAGAAATTTTTCTTTCATATTTGTATTATCATCTTCAATATTTTGTTGATGACGTTTATTCGATGAATTATTATTACTTGTTGTTATTAAACCTTTTTTTATTGTTCTTGATGTACGAAATGTTGAAGCAGATGGTTGACTTTCATTATCGGATGATGAAGAATTTGATGATGAATTTTGACGACCACGTTTTGATGATGATGTTGTTATATTATTACGACGAACAGGAGCTTTAAAAAAGACACACGAAGGTTTGGAATTATTATTGTCAGTACTCATTATCTGAAAGAAAATTTTGTTTTTCCTGAATATTTATTTAGAAATAGAAGAATGTGTTGATAAGTCTATTATAGAGCAAAAAAGAAAGTATGAATGAGATGTATATATATATATATGAAAAAAGAAAACCACCAAAACGCACACAGATTAAGTATATATTCTAAAAAATAGTCGTAACAGCGTGAAAAAAAAAATGTGTAAAGCATTTATGTGTGCAAATCTATGTTCTCGGAAGATCATTGCAATAGAATAAAACCTGAGAAAAAAAAGTAGTGCATAACAGAAATTATTGCATAGAAATATGTATATCTAACAAATTTAGCCAAATAACCGAGAACAAATGTAAAAAAAAAAAAAAAAAAAATTTATTATTTATTTCTTTTTTGTGCCTTTTTTCATTGTTTCCATATTCGTACGTTTACGTTGTTCAAATACATTAATTTCTTGTTCAAGTATACGCCATTTTTCATCACATTTATCTTTTTGATCTTTATATTGTTTTTTTATATTTGTTAATTGTTCGTTTATCTAAAAAAAAATTATTTTAAGAAATTTTTTTTAAAATTTTCTCAAACCTGTTTTTCTGTTTCTTTTAATTCAGCTTCTTTATCTTTAACTTTTTGAATGAATGCTTCTTTAAGATGTTGTTCACGTTGTTCAAGTTCTTGTCGAAGTTCATTACGTTTCATATCTAATGTATCACTTATTGACATTTGTTTACCATCAATATTATCAGCAAGACCAAGTTCAGTAAGACGATTACGTCGAAACATTTCATAATGTTTTGAATGTGTTGTTTCAATTAAATCAAGCATATTTTTTTCAATAAGACTATCACGTAATTTTTTAAAATCACAATGATTTTCATTCTCAACTAAAATAAATCATAAATATAATAATGTTAACAAAAAAAATTTTTTTTTATATTAACTAATAGAAAGTAGGAACCAGAGATCGACAAAATCGCACCGCGCCTAGGCGCTACGCACATCTCTCTTTCTCTTTGCTCTACCAATCAGTTTCTCAAACTCCACCGAATACCGGGATGCTCTAAGCATGCGCTCATCGAAGCTCAGACTAGTGTAGCGTAGGCGTGAGCAACGGCGCGGTGCGACTTTGTCCATCTCTGGTAGGAACTCGTAGTGTTCTATCTAGATTTTCAAATAGATGATTAAATACTTTGCGACAGCAAATATCTATTCTTCGGAGTAGAGATACATAACACAATCGTACCGAAAGGATACACTTATACTGCTCTCTTGACTTTCACGTGAGATAAAACATTAATAACTGAAATGTTTGATCGTTTCTGTGATCTTAGAACTCTTTCAAATCGATACGTTCATTCATATTTCTCTGGTCATTATGATAGTAATTTCAAAAGATACCATCGGAAATTTTCAAACACGGATATTCAAGGTGAGAATTGGTAATTACAGTTGAGTCTATCAGAGATTTTAAGTATTGAAAATCTTGAAAAACTTTTTTTTTTTAAATTCTTTAAATATTTTCTAACCTTGAACAACACCCCATGGATATTGTCGAGCTCGTACATATTGATTACCAACTTTAACTGTTTCATTACTTCCAACAACAGCTAATGGAAGAAGATTCTAAAAAAATAAAAATTTCAAATAAAATGTTTTTTTTTTTTTTGTTTTTTTATTTAGAATTACATTTGCTTTAAGATTATCTTCAGCTAATGTTTCATCATCAGTTGGAAAACGATAAATTTTAACACCAGCTGTATTAAGTTCATTAAGTATATTTTGTTTAAAACGTTGTAATTCATTTTTTGATATTGTATCTGATTTAGCTATAATTGGTATAATATTAACTTTATTATCTAAATGTTTCATTGTAACTAAATCAAGTGCTTTTAATGAATGACCTGTTGGATTAATAAAATATAAACAAACATGTATACGTGTATCATGATAATTAGATAAATTTCTTTTTATTTTAAGTTCTTCATCTAAATATGTTTGAAATTGTGTATCAATAAAATCTCCAATAACTTTAAATGAATCATCTTTATTTATTTGATCACCAAAACCAGCTGTTTCAACAACAGTTAATTTTAAACGAATTTCACGTTCAAATAAATCATAAGTATTTTTACGTAAAAAAACACGTTGTATATCATGTGTTGATGGTGTTGAATCTAATCTTGTATTAAATAAACTATCAAGTAATGAAGATTTTCCACATGATGTTTCACCAACACAAAGTATATTAAAAACAAAACCATCTGATATAGCTTTAGCCATAATTTGATTTGGTAAATTATTTATACCACATTCTTCTTTTAATTCAAATGTACGAATTGATGGAGTCTAATGTTACAAAAAAAAACGATAAATTAAATGAAATTATTTAATAAAAATTATTAAATTTTTTATACTTGAGATTTTAACATCGAAGGATCTGTTGGACGAAGTACGTCTTTCATTATATTTCTTTTTTTTTTTGATATTATAAGAAAAAAGAAAATATAGTTAATGAATCCATTGGCATTTCGCAAGAGTAATAAAAAAGAACCAATAGAAAAAAACAAAAAAAATTATTTCATCTCTTTGGATATTTGTTATGAACATTATTCGTTACCATACGACATCTAGAGTTTAGTCAATATATATATAATAGTTTTTAGATTATTTTTTTTGATAGAAAAAAGCTAATGAAGTCATTAAAAAATATTATTGATTAGATCTGTGACTTTTCAAGCCTCTTCTTAAGAGAAAGGAATTGTTTGGGAAGATGAAGTTTCATATAGACTAAATTTTAAGTCGTAAATTCAAATGAATTGCTTAAAAGAACTGTCACAAGTCTAGTGATAATATGGTGGTTTTTATTTGAGACTCTAAACTTGCTTTTTTTATTGTAAAATATTATCATACATCATTATTACCAAACAGTTGCATATAGACATTATTATAATTATCACAATTATCAGGATCAATCATAGTTTCTATTCCTTGTCTCTGTCAAAATGTCTACTACTTTTTAGTTTACTATATTTTACAAAATAGGACATTGAAAGTAATATTAATCCATTTTCTTTTTATTTCATTTCGATTAGAATACATATTTAAACAAAAAAAATAATTTTACTATTATTCTTCGATGAATTCTAAGGTAGAACTATGGGACAGATACAACATATACTTAGGACATATCAAAAGTAGTGGTAGTGACACTTTAATGCCGTATAGTAAAGTTAAGGAAACTTTCTTTCTATATAGTCTGATAGAGTAAGAAAAGCTCTATCATTCTATACTATTCGATCATACAGCAACTAATATCATAATCATAAAATTTCGATAAGATGTATTTCGTTGTCATATGTGCTGGTTGTAGTATTACTGATTTTAAAAAATACGAATGAGTATTTTTTTTAATAACTATTGATAGAAATAAGATAAAGAAGTGCGGTTTTCATCGTTGGAAAGAGGAGATGAAGGCGTATCGAATCATATATTGCAGATGAAAGGTTTTCACAATTGATCTTATTCAAACGAGCTTATCTGCTAAGTTGTTGACAGTGAGTTTTCAAATATCATCTATGAATTCAAATCGCTAATCGAAGATTTACAAAGTGCAGCTGACTAAGTTGAATAATACGTAATCTAGTGGAGACTCTTATATGATTTTGTAGCAAAATCTATGAAAAAAGCTCACATTTGTGCTTTTTTCCGACTGTTAAAAAAGTTTAATAAAAATACTTCAGAAATCAATATTAGAATAGCCTGGAATATACGATTCAATGCATCTTCATCCCATCTTGCCAACAGCAAAAACCATACTTCTCCGTCTTATTTCTATCAACAAATATTCATAGAAGCGTGATATATCCAAACAAAATAGATCTTATCGAAATTTTATTATTGTGATATTAGTTGCAGTATGATCAAATAGCATTGAATGATGCAGCTTTTCTTTCTCTATTAGACTATGTAGAGAGAGAAAATATCTTTAGTCTACCATAAGGTATTAAAGTGTTACTGCCACTACTTTTGGTATGCTCTAATTAATTCACCAGTATCAACTGAAGAGTTCGAACCAATCGATTTCACCCATACACGTGTATTTAATAGCTGCAATCCATCGGTCTGATGGAAATATACTCATGATTTGATCGAAAACGATATTAATCTCTTCAAAGCTTGCATTAAATACCAAACTTATAAAACCATTCAGTTTCTCTTTAAAAATTGTTGCTTTTCGTTCTCATTATAAATTCAATATTTATTTGCTAAATGCGATCGTATAGTGTCAATTTTACTATCTAAAGTCAATTGCGTTTATCATAACTCATTTCTTGTACTTTGAAGAGTTTAACAAACGAGAACAGAACTTTTTGATCGTCTGGAGCGTAGCTGCAGCGTATGACATTGGCAAATGGTCAACATGGTTTATCAAAATCAATTTCGATTTCAAACAGAACACTTGTCATTTCATCATCTTGATGTTCTGAGTCTAGAAATAGGATTGCACGATACTTTCAGTCGTGTCTACAAGTTGAAACTCAACATGCTGGTACTGATGATCTTGTTTCAGGTATGCATTTACATCTTGGAATAAAGCATTATAGAGTTCATCAAACTTTGTGCATACATTTTTCACCTATCCAATAAAATAACATTAACAATTGAGTGTGTGTTTTTATACTCCTTTTATATTTACATACCTTAAAGAAATATGAAGAACATGCTTTATAATAGTCTTTATCTTTACAAAAGATATAAACTGATCTGATGCTTTTCAATCTAATCTTGATGTTTATTCGAACTATCAAGCGTTTTAACATAGTGGAGTATTAAATCATTGTCATTACTGGTACCTAGCCAGATTAATTCATGTGGTTCAATATTGACATGGTTTCGATCTTACAGCGATGATATTTCTGTGCTGTTTTTTGTCCATTTAACCAACGGATGCTTTGATTAGTATGAAATGAAAAAGCTTCAATTCTAGTAGCATCAATATCACGGTCATTCACATACTACAGAGCTATATTAGTCGCTGAGAAAAAAAATGAGAATAACAACATTTACTCTTAGTCATTCACAACTGGAGTACATCTCCTCAGACACGTACATACCGAGACGCAATTTTCGTTAGCATACTTTTTTTCTCGAACAAAGGATTTCTCTTGACAACCTGAATCCATCAAATTATGAAAGAATGTTTGATGAAAATATCAAGCTGATTCCTCAGATGCTCACCGAATATTGTCTGCAATCGTAGAGAAAGAAGATATTTTTGACAAATAGTACATGTAACGACGTGATTTTGCCGAGAATAGCATGAAATGTTACTTCTAAATGCCAAATATGCGCTTTAAGGTGCGTCTTCAGTTGAATTGTTTGAAAGAGCAAGTTGGACATGATAGGCAGAAAATTATAAATGTCAAAAAAACTGAAAGTTTTCAAGTTCATTTTGGTGGTTTCTGACAAGTTTATTGAAGACTAAGTGATGTGTACTCAGATTTATCGATTTTCGAATTGATCTATATTCTCAAATTTGCTCTAGAAGTGGCATATTGTTAGCTATTTTCGTTCTCGAAATATGCATTCTAGCATTATTCTTTTCAATTTCTGCTGGTAATAATAGTTTCAGCACGTTGATGAAACGATACATGTTAATTTCTTTTCGCAAACCAAAAATTGTTTGAAAACCTATTTAGATTGTGAGTTTAAAAATACTGCCGACACACTTGCCAAAAATACAATTATGCCAGAAGACTAGTACGTATAATGAGCTAACTCTCAATAGAAATATAATTTTTCTCATATAAAAAGGTTTAAAAAATGTGTCGCTATTTAAATTTTTGTACCTATTTTTTAAGATCAGATTTTAGCTAGTCTCTTCATAAAAAGCTGTTTAGTACGAAGAAACAATATTCAATCATTTGCAGCATTAGTAAATAAATATTCATTTTTGTTATAATAGGAATTAGGGATTTATTTAATAGTACTTATTGTTTACAAGCACGAAGCGGATGCTAGATGTGAAAAATGAATGAGTATATTTTGAGGAATCATTGATTGTTCACTATCATTTAAAGATATCAGATATGCGGTTGATAAATTTCTAGAGCTATTTAAATACGTAGTAGCTGTTTGTTCATGTGAAGTTTATTCATGACATCACACTATTTATTTTAAGAATATTATTACGTTGTTCGAGTTATGCAATAGAGTGCAGAGACAAAGAAACAATACCAATTAAAATTATTTAGCAGCTAATGCATATGTTTTAAAAGCACTAAATTAGCTATATGTATTAAATACGTAGTTAAATAAAATAGTTAGTTCAATTATATAGCTTACGATAATGTTCTAAAATTTCCATATTATAAATAGTTATGGCAGTTTAACGACTTGTAAAGCTTTAAATAACTATGATAATATAAATAACTATAAAGATTTATTTAAATGGTTGCATGTTTATTTAAAAAGTATCTATTTTGAGAAGCTACGAATATAATATGAAGCACCAGAATAAACTACTACGCCACTTGCTTGTTGGCACTCTGTTTTACTGAGTAGCTCTAATTATAGAGAGCAATTTAGACAAATATCTTCTCCTCATTTTTTTCTTTCCTACGTGCCAGTGCATAGTGATGGTAGCTGTCGATATGATTACATATTCAGCAAGCATGCTTGAATGTATAAACAACAACAACAATCGCTTATATTCAGCAGGTATTAGTATATAATAAAATCATTAATAGAATGAAAACATGCTAACAATTAGCGAACGCAAAAGCAATTATACTGTATTATGATCACTATGTTGTTAATATTTTCTCAAAATGAAAGATTTGGACGTCGTCGTTTGTATGAAGTGTATTAGCTTAAAGATAATGAGAACCAAGATTATCTCGGAAACAAAGGAAATCGCTAGTGTTGAAGGATAATTCATCCTAAATTGAATAATTTTGAATGAAGAATCTCTGTACGATTCTTCAATACATCGGAAATTTCTACGTACGTTTTTTATGATGACTCTAAATATGAATATGAAAGTCATTTCCTATGAAATATGTGAATCACGAGGACTCTCGTCAATGTTTTACTACAGTTGATGCAAATATGTGCTGAAAATAAATGAAATAACAGTAAACGTTTATGAGTCTTCGTCTAAGTATATGATATTTACGTCAAAGAAGATGTTAGCAAATAAATTTAAATCATTCAGATATGAATAACTTTATTAATATATCAAACATCAAAAAAATACTTCGATAATATTACAGACAATAAAAAAATAAATAAAAGGTGCGTGCAAGAACAGTCACTATGTATTGAGTAATGGAAGTTTACTTTTTTTTAAAATTTTATGACAACTAATGAAAAATCATCTAATGGTTCTCGAAGATCAAATTGCATTATTTGTAAAGTGCTCATTTAATACTCATGTCGTATGTTTGTTCGTATTATTGGCAAGTATCGATGGTTAATCGCCGACATAGCACACACTATATAATCTTTGAATAAACTGATTTAAGCGATTGTGAAAGCCTACAAAGGAAGGTGGACGCTAGAACCCATCGAGTCTACATTTTTTTAGATCCGGACTCGAACCATATTCATAACACCCTCTAGGCAAAAATTTTTTAATCCGTCCTAATAGTCGTTTCGAAGATATGAGATACTTTCTTCATTTATTTAGATGAAGCATCTAGCACGTTCTACGCATTTCTTTAGGCATCTTGCTAGTGATCTTTTAAGAATGTGAACATAATTGACTGTTTCTTTTAAGGTAACAATTGTCGGGTCACATTCATGCAATTTGAATGTATTTGGCTGAAGATCGATGTTTCGAAGGCGGAAGTGTGTATTAATTGATTAAAATCTTCTTTATCATCAACATATTGAAGACTTTTAATGAATTTTTGTTATGTTATTGTAAATATTTTAATTGATGTTTTGTGCTTGTGCATTAAGTGCAGTTGAAGAAGTTGCAATTAACATATATGATTGACAAAAAGACAACTACAAATTACCAAAACTAGAACCATTATTTTGAAATTTTATTCAAAATTTTTGGTCTTAAGATTTTATTCATTTGTTGCCATATACCACTTGTTTTCAAGTCGCCTTTACTAACTGGTACATGATTTAAACTTTGTAAACCAGGTAATAAACATAAGACATAGAATCGAAGATAAGGTATATCATCCTCAATTGGATTACGATATAATGTTAAATGTTTAAGTTCTTTTAATGAAACTAATTTTTCAATATCCTTTAGATTACGAAGAAGATTTTTATGAAAATAAAAATATTTAAGTGATGAAAATTGTGTAATAGCCTAAAAAACAACAATTTAATGTACACATTAAGAATAATAAAAACTTACAATTGGAATTTCTGTGAATGAATTAAATGATAAATCTATTATTGAAAAAGCATGTGGATTTATAAATGTCATTTGTACAAAATTCGGTAATGTATCCAACGAACCATTTAAATTATTATGATTCAAATTAATTCCATATGAATGATATCGATAACCTTCTTTAATAACATTGGTTGCACCAGGTACTACACGTGGTTCAGCCGAAACAGCTTCTAGAAATCTCAATCAAATAAATATTTCACAAAAAAAAAAATCAATTTAAACCTTCAATTTTATCTGCTCCACGAAATGAATAATCAAGAAGAGGATAATATTCTGTTGAATCATCAATACGTTTTTGTATATTTGATAAAGAACATTTTGAACTTGTTGCAGACTTCATCTCTTAATCAATGATAATCTATGCTGTTTATCCATCGTAAGAAGTTGCTAAGAAATGGCACACCTGTGCATTACAACGTATATAGAATGAAGGTTGCTGTTCAGCGATCGAGTATTAAATTCACCGATTATGACAGAACAAAGAAAAAAGAAGCATGCATGTATAATATAAAAAATAATAAACAAAAATATATTTATATTTATACATAGATATGGTTTTGTTCATTCAATTGATATATAACACAAATCAATGACTACAACAAAATTGCTATGAAATCTGGACCACTTGATATGTAACAATGATAATTAAAATTCTTATTTTTTCATGATTTTTTGTTGTTTTTCAGAAAACGAAAAAATCCAATTTTGGGTGTGGGTCACTCAAGAAAATTACATGCGCGTTCACTTAGAATTCATTATCGTTTTTTCTTTTTGTTTGTTCGTTTAAATGACTGCTTGTGTGAGAAGATAGTATTTCATTATGAAACTAATCTATAGTCATCTAACTCTCATCTGAACGAATTCAGTCTGATTTTTATTTTTTTGTCGCTCATCGAAATCGATTGCACATGTCGACAAAGGTTCATCAAGTAAAGTTGGAGATTTTCTCATCGATTATTGATTTAATTCAAATCTCAATGTTTTAATTGTTTGCCTTTCACCGTAATCAAAGAAATTCTCTCTAAATCGAATTTCAACTTGTTCAAATCATATAATTCAATTCCGTTATCTTTTCTCGAAGGTAACTGCCATCATGTACACATGTTTAAAATTAGAATGCAAGTACAAGTATTTGATACACTTTACCCCGCACTGGCGCAGATGATCGATCGAAAATTTATCGACTTACTAGAGAACCTCTCTAGGTGCTAAAAAGCTTTTAAGCTAAAGTTTTGCCCCCAGCAGGATATGCATAGACTGACAAAGCCTAAGAAGATATGGGTCCAAATCAAGATTCTCCTGTGATATCGACTTTTTACTACAATTTTCTTCTAAGACTCAACATTTCCGATAAAACCCTTAATAACAGAATACCATTCAACTTAGCAATATCCATCTAAAATGTCTCACTAGTTCACTTTCACAAAACTCAGCCTATATCCAACCGATAACAATACTGTATTTTAACAGTATTTAAAACACACGTCTAATTTTATCTCATATAACGCCTGATAATTACTATCGGAAAAAACCTTTCTTTATATCATCTACAACTTTCCACATATGACTTCAATTTTTACTATTAAAATCTCATAGCCTCTAGTCACTGCTAGAAATACTTTGCGATTGAAAACATTTCTTAATTATTTACCTTCGCCCTCCAGAACGATTTCAGAAGAGTCACTAATAAAGTAACCATTGATGTAGAGTGTTGTCCTCTTCCGTAAGTCACTGATATAAACAGATCGACCAGATGTGCCTCCCCTACGTGCATAGTAATTTTGGCAGCTGCAATTGCCATTTTATGTCGAACAATCTCTTGTTCAACTTATTTGTGTGAAAATTTTGTATTGTATCTTATTCAATGGCAGCAACTTGTGTTGGTATTTATCGCGTAGCACTTATCATATGTCTTAGAGGTAGAAATGGCAATTCCAGTTGTCTATGGAGAGAGGTGGGAGAAGAGTTAATCAAACATTTGCGTTTCCTACAAATTAGAGTAATTTATCTTGACATAAGTTTTTTTAAGGATTTTTTAAAAGAATTTATTTTCTACATGCGCTCCCATTAAGCAAACTATTAATAGTAAACGATCAAATTTCATCGTTTCACAAAAAAAAACTAATAAAATTGTCCACTTTTTAATGAACCGAAAATTTATGACCATTTTATTATACTTAAACTCAATTTTTCTTGTGTTTGTAAATGAGTAGTAGCCATTTTCGAAGTTAGAATGAACTCATTTCAAATGAATAAAACTATACAAATATCAATCAAAACTATCCTAACACTATTTTCATTCGATAATAATCAATTCATAAGATTTATATAACATATTTGTTCTTGAAATTCATATTAAATCGGTATAAAATGTATCTATATTATCATATCTTTCATATTAACTTTTGTTGAATTGCTATATTTTAGTCTCAAAGAACTATTAAATCTATTTCAAGAAAAACTTTTGCTTATATAAATGTTGATTTTATTCCAAAATCTTCAGATTATCTCCTGTCATTTTGACATATAAGTTATTACTATTTTCTTAATTTATCTAGATTGTTTATGGGTTACTAAAATATTTTATGTCCCGTTAGATTAATTGTTTTACAAGATTAATCGACTAATGTGTACGTTGTTTCTTGATCCTAAATAAGGACACTAACACTGTTACATTTGATCAATCAGTATAAAAATATCTAATGTATCGGTGAAATTTCTAACAAAATAATCGAAAAACTTTGACGGAGATATCTCTGAACTTAGCACTAGTTGTCAATTACTGCTAATGTTATGATTCAAAAAA
>CAJNOP010000269.1:1458-11576 GCA_905250075.1 Rotaria sp. Silwood1
GGGGGGGGGGAGCCGCCAACCTCGAACTTAAAACTTACACTCACTATTTTCTTCGAAAACATACGTGAGTTCCACAATATATTCCTAAACTGCAGATCACTCTACCAATTAGTTCATCATTATTTCTATTGATATCGGTTTATGAATTATTTTTAATAGATACAGACGTCGAAGATGTATTTAGTAATTTTTCTTGTGCTCGTATTTCCAGTTCTCGTTTAATTGTTTCTTGTTGAATAAGAAGTGGCAAACCAGGATTAAGATTTAATGTATATGGTGAAAGTGACTTTGATATCTCACCAAAGTCAACAATGGTTTTAATAAACATTGTATCATCACGAACATATGGATTGTTATCTTGTTGAATTATTGATAAAGGTACAAATTTAGGTATACCAGATGCAATATTCATATCTGAGCGAGGCCTTTGAAAACTATTGGATTTTGTATCTGGCCGAAATGAATCGATGATATGTCGTTGTTGAGGTGTGTGATCAAAAAGACAAAATGTTACTTTGTAGGAGAATGGAAATGGAAGGATTGCGTCATAATCCCCACGCATAAGAACAAAATATATAGACATATGGGTTCGTCTAGCATTGCCATCGCCGTTCAAATACAGACGAACTCGCATCTTATAACCAGTTGGTGATGAATAAAATGCAGGAGAATAAATAGATGTTTGTTGTTCACTTTGAGCATTAGCTAAAAAGTTATAGAATTGAAAAATTCTGTTATGATTCACTTATATTTTATTATAAGACTAATCGATGTTTAAGTTTTAAATGAAATTCGATGGAGAAAAACAACTCTCTCGTTTTTACAGACCTATTTTCTGTTGAAGATTTGTAATTTTCCAAATGAGTGTGCCATCAGTGGAAATATTCTTTTGATCTTCAATTTCTTGTTGACATGAAATCAGGCTTTCTTCAAGTATTCGTTGATTGACTTGATGAGCATCTCTCAATGAATGTGTTTCTTCAATAGCGATTTTCAACTTTGATAATTCTTCAGACATATTTCGCAGTGAAGTTTGATTTTGAAGTGACTCCGAGCAGAGATGTTGGTTATCATCATTTAAAGCTTGAATACTATCCATCACGGTATCCATTGTTTCATATAGTTCTTGAAAATTTTTTCGAGAAACTTCATCAGTTGTTAGTTTTGTACGAGAAGAAATTTCTGATTGATCGATTATTGGAGGTTGCGTCTTTAGGGGAAGAGATTCAAGTAAAGCAGTTTGATGTTGTTCGCTTAGAAAATGATCTTTGGCGATTATACGACGAAACTGAAAAAATTGTATTTTTTCATTAATAATAAAGGTAAAATAAAATTTTTTAAAATACCTGTTTATTACAGCCATATGGTTTGAGAATACAATCGACGATAGCTTCCTTACAAATAGATATATGTTTAGTGAGAGAATCAACTGTTTTGAATTCTTGGTTACAGTATTCACAGAAACAATTCGAATGAACCTTATTTAAATGTTCCTGCAAAATAGACAAATAAATTAACGATAGATAATAGAAAAGTCATCAAATAATATTACTTGATAGTACTTAAATGAACCATTCCAATCGCAAAAATAACAAATAATATTCAATTTTTCCATGTCAAGTTGACAACCTCTATCGAGAATTACCTTAAAAGTAGAACAAATGCATTAAACATACTTTTAAAGACAAAAGAAAGAGCTTATTTTATACCCTATCTCGAGATGTGATATTATCACAGACGCTGCATGCCACCATGAAACTTCAAATAGGAAAAATTTAATTTAAATCCATTACGAATTAAGAACAAAAAAAGCTTAATGGTGCTTACCCTGCCTCAACATTAAGGCATGATTGGCAAAATCGATGTCCGCATGACAGTTGAACGGGTTGCCGTAATAAAAATCTACATGCATTACAAACATATGTGTCTAGGGAACTTTTGTTTTTTATGTTGAAACCAACTTTTCTATTAGGATACTAAAAGAAAAACAAAATTATTATTTCAATAATACTAAGTTTCGATTTATTAATAATTAAATATTTACTCACGCATAAAGATAATTGATAATTTGACATTGAACTTTCATCATACTCGTGGTCCATTATAATGCTAAGATATAAAAAAAACAAATCTATTATATTATATTGTTCACTATAACAACAATTAATCGATAACTTTATATACAAATTTAGATAAATTCCCATAATTGATACTAATCTTTTAAAATTCATTTTTCATTATCAAGCGCATCGGAAGGGTGTGGATTTGGGTCTCAGTGTGTGTTTGTGGTGCAGGGGTGTAAATAAAAGCATGATACATACACTCCACACTCGCACCCACATCCACACCTACACACACGCACACCCACACTCTTATGTTACCTCTTCGAAAGTATTTATCGACTATAAAACGTTGTAATAAGAATAGCTGAATGTTATTACAATTACACAAGTGCTGTGCGGGTATTTATAATGTCACTATTTAATCAAGAAAAGAAATGAAAAAATCCAGTCACTTGCTTATGAAATTTACTTTCTCCCTCTGCAATCCATACTGTCACCTTTCGTTGCTTTCTTTCAAATCGACAACAAGGTATTTTTCCTTTACGTTGTTTTTGTGACTCTTTGGCAATTTCGATGCAATGAAAAATCGAGTTGGAATGTGGGTGTAGAAAAGAGAACTATACCCACACTCTTGAGTACTACCACCAGACACTCGAACAGTATCATCACCGAAGAACATCTAAGATATTGAAATAAAATTAAAAATATTAAAAGCTACACATCGTAAGTATAGCTAGAAACAAACTTCAGTATAACCATTCAAATGAATATATGAAATGGCGAAAAAATACTTTAAATAGCAAAGTGATATTTTTAAAAGTATCTTTTTTGAAAGGTTACAGTCAGAGGTTCGTCAGTGTTCTTTCCAACATAAATAGTCGTTGTTACCGCCCCAGTTGGGTTCCAGTGGTTCGAAAAATTGCACGCATTGCATGCCACTCACCAAACCTTGGTAGGACCAAGCAAATTCGACTGGAGAATCGCCCGGAACACAAAGCTGACTATCACACCAATTTGCATCCATAGGCTCGCTGAGATGTACACATTTGCTACCGTGCGGGGCGAGATTGGCATTGTTGCGGCGCCATTTATAGAAGGAGAGACCAATATTCTTATTGGTGCACACATAATTGTCTTCATAGCCACGTGGACTCGTTTCATCAATCAACACACAGTACCATCCATTGAGGGGACCTGATGAACTGAAGCGAAGGTACAGGGGCACGAAAGGACTGACGGCAGTTGCCGTAGTCATTAGCATCTGTGTTGTAAAACAGATTACCATGGGTAAAACAAGGAAGAAATGAAGCATACTGATGATATCAAGTATATAAAAAAAGTAGTCAACTTTCTGTACACTTCGTCTTATATACTTCCTTAGTTGACTGGACAATCTTTCGAGGAATAACAATTGTGTCATGTAAGCAAACATAGCTGTTGATTCTTAGACGTGCATTTAGTATAGTTCCTCAGTTAAATCAATGATTTTTCGCAGAGTAACGATTGTGTTACGTGAGTAAACACAGCTGTCGAATCTCATACATCGCTTTGTGTGCGTTCGATATGCACAGAGAAAGATAAAAGCTTATCAGTACATGTTCTTTAAAATTAAAAATATGGAACTCACATATTTTCTTTAGATGGATGTGGGTGTGGGTGATCACAAGATTGATATCCACACCCACACCCACACCCCACACTCACACCCACACACCCACACCCACACCCTACACCCCACACCCACACCCCACACTCACACACCCACACCCACACCCTACACCCCACACCCACACCCAACTTCTTCTATTGATTTCTAGATGTAAATATTGCTGGTTGACATCAAAACATTGACATGTACTATGATACAATGCTGTCAGCTAGAAATGAAGAAAATATTTTGATAAATCTTAATTCATACTCCTTGCAACGAAATCCTATTTAGTACCTTGAATTATGCGTGTTATTCTTCTATTCATAGATAGTAATGCTCATACACGCATAAACATTCATATTGACATCATATTGTTGAAGCAAAATGTTTGGTTTGTGAAACTAGAATCTGTATTTGCTATTAAAAGTCTTCATTTGCATCATGAAATACCACTTATTGGCAGAAAAGTCAATAAAAATACATCGTTATTGTCATTTTTGGTTTCTTCGTACCATGGTCTTACTACAGTTTTTTATAAATATATGTCAAATAAAATAGTAACTCTAATTCACTTTTTATCAGTCTCAATCTATCATCTTCCATTTTTCATATAGATTTTCACTAAACTAGGTCTCAAATGTAATCAGAACCCTCACAAAAAAATGTCGCATTAATAAATTGAAAAACAATAGTAACCTATTATTTTCTCTTAATTCTTTCAACAATCGACTTCGACATGAAGGAACACAACATGACGCTGATATTTCACAAGAAATATCTCGGACAATCAAAATCGCAGATAAAGGAATGCAACAATTGTCTGATGCATTACACAAAAATACTGTAATCATCATTCTCTATTAATATCTCTTTTAAAACTCATAATCTTCCAGATTAAGTAGTAGATATCTGGCAGAAATATTCATTATACTTATATTGTATACAATAAGAAAACAAGCACTCGTAAAACAGATGTTTCTTTTCTTCTGCATAGATCCTGCTGATAAAAAAAACATTATTTCTTTGTTCATGATGAGATTAGTTCATCTTTCTTCTATATCTAATCCCACTTCGGAAAAGTGTACTCTGACTCCTGCTCAAGTTTTCCATAGTCAAAGTAAACATTGAGTATTAGCAACAACGATTATTTTTGTTTGAAGTTCTTTAAAAAATATAAAACATCCAGGATAGTCGTGCTTTCTGTTCTGTATTCGTCTCTGAGACGTACCTTTTTTCCTTTGTTTTAATAATATTCTTTTAGAAAATTTTAAAATCAACTTTAATTTGATTCCCTATTGAGTTAATCAATGCTTCTTATCTATCCAATATATTCACTTATCTAATACTGCTAAATATAAATTCATAAATTACATAAACAGAATGGTTATCATATGAAAAACGGCGTACAATAAATACATACTGTCACCTAGACGAAATGAATAATTAAATTGGAGATATCTATATTGACATCATGTGATATCTGTATTATAGATTCCCAAAGCTTTCGATAATTTATAACAATGATAGAAACCAAAATGTGACATTTGTATGCAAATTGTTGTGCTAAAAACACTATCTAGTAATACTTGGAAGATAAATTTTAGGTACATGTTCAACATATCGCACATAAGCTGAGAAAATAAGGAAGCATTGCTTTGTCATAACACCACTCATCAGTAGATCTGCTCTCTTACTTCTATTATTATCAGCACAATGTTCAGAAGATATTTATTAAATGTAAAGATATAATCAGTCATAATCAATGACTACAATAGTTCTTTTTATAAATTCATCTAATCAATGGTAAATAATCGTATGCAACAGAGAATGTTAAATATTTTCTTTAAGAGTATGCTTATAGATGATTGTGACTGTGAATGCTCTCTTTATTACCATGTACGCTCATACTTTTATTTTAAATTGAAATTTTAAATTGAAATATTCGATAAAAAATGAATTTAAAATAATTTTTAAATAAAATAAAATAAATTTTTAAGATTTAACAACATTTTGTGCATGTAAATTCATCATCCTTAGTGTATAGAGAAATATGACAAAGTATGCACAGGTTAAAGAATGACTGTACGTGTGAATCTAGAAATGAAGAGAAGATTTACATTGACATTCTCTAGAAGATAAATAATTTTGACATAGTCGATGCGTCAATGTTTATCATTGAATACTGATGTCAGTAAAGACTATGTCACTGAATGTATCATTGCTGCAGTGAGCAGTAACATCCTGATCATCAGCGTTCAATGAGTATCACCATCGATGTCGACAGTGTCAGTAGTTCAGTGTTTACACTAAGGCTGCACATCTCTACGTAACAAGCACAACCTTTTACATTTATAGTATTATTTGATTGATTGCTGCAGTGCGTTCATCACAGTTTGACATTTTAGACTTGAATTAAACGTGTCAAAAATTTATTTAATCAAATCTTAATAAGCTCCATATGTCATGCTAGTAAATATAGCTTTTAGAAGAATGAAATACTTATGAACAAGAAAAACAAAAAATTGTTTTCAAGTTAAAACCTATTGAAGAAACAATTTTTGATTTTAACTATCATTGTTTTGTTTACCCATCAACATAAGTATCAACATCGGAAAGCACAAATAGTTGTACCAAAAACATATAAGAGAAAATAAAAACTAAAAAAAATAAACATTTTGACTTTTTCTTAGGAGATATAATGAGGCCTTTCGCCTATCCCCTAATATCAGCCAGCTTTTTCCTGATTAACTAAATGCTGAGCAGTACAACCAATCGATGCACTATAAAACCAAAAGATTAGTTCAGATTTAATTTAAGAAATCTTGTGTTTTGCCTATGCTTATAACTTACTCTTTATGACTATTGTATTGATATGCATTTATTTTGGATTCAACACCCAGTCCAACATGAGTATAATTCTTATATAGACCATTTGTATTGTAAGCATTCGATTGGGAATTTATCAATGGTTTATTTTGTGGATAAACGCAAAATTTATTTTCACGATTAGGATTACCATAGTAAAACCTATCCGACATGACAATCTAAAATACTTGTGAAACTTAAAATAATAATTACCGAGAAACAATTAAATTGACCATTTTCGGAGCATCTGTTTCATGCAAATATTATTCTGAGTCAATAATAAGGATGTGTAAGATTTAGATTCTTTCTAACTTTTTTCCAAACAATTTACGTAAATATTGAACAAACGAACAAAAAATATATTTGTTTGAAAAAGTCTTCATTGAAATCTATAATGTCAAAGATCTAGTTTGTTTTCTACAAACGTTTAGCGAGATTTCTTCCATTGGTTAGAATATTGTGCGCTCATAACTTTGCTGATAAGTAAGGAAGATTTGAGACTACAACTAAGTTCAGTAGGATTATGCTTTTCGTCGAGTTTCTACTCAGATTACAAGTTTTTACGATCTTCAAGGTGTGGATGTGGGTGTTATTCTTCTCTATAATCACACCCACATCCATCTTCGAAACTTTCTATCTAATTTATAGTCAAGGAAAAAAAAAAGAATTTTATGGAGACTTTTCTACTTTAATAGACTTCTACTTATGGGCAAAATATGAGCTTCTAATCTTGTACTCAAGTAAGGAGTTGTAATCACATATTCTGAGTTACTAAGCTAAATCTCTAACATACGATGATACCACAAATATAAACTGAGTACTATTAAACTTTTTTTTTGACAAAAAATGAAATGAAACAAAAAGATTTGTTTTCATTTTTCTTTGATTTCTGTCCACATCTTCAATAAAATCCATGCACTCATCCTATGACACACGAAACGATGAAGTTACAAATATAAGTATTTTCACGATATTAATCTGTATTTATCTGATTTCTTTCCTATTTTTCAACAGAATTCTTCTATGCACTATATACTATGAGATAAATGAAATAAAATACTGTTAGAACCAGTAGGATTTTTTGCGTGCAAATACTCATACCAGTTTCGAACTGGGTCGAACCGATGGGTATATCTACATGAAGTCAATTTTGCTATCTCTGATCTTATAACAACAGAATCAAGGTCAGAATTCTTTTTTTTAACAACTATAATGCTGTTCACTACCTATTTTCATAATTTCTGTATCTCTAAACATCTATCTATGAAAAGAAAACTCAATAGAATTACATATTCTATATCGATTCTGTGCACTAATTTAATCTTTCCTATAGATGAACATGATTAATTAACTGTAGACTTAATCTAATTTTCATATTTTATATGCTTTGTCATCATTTATGCCTGTGCGAAATAACATAACTAGATTTTTTTTTCAGTGTGCGAATAAAATGCACTAAGTATACTATGATAAAATACTAAACTAATATAATCATCTGATGCATAATTTCACACATAAACTCCCAGAATAAATTATTTTTATTTGTAGTTTGAATCCTTTTTCGCTATTATCTATTTGATTAAAAATACTTTTTTTGTCAAAAGATAGAACTTGAAACTTTCTACAAAACCATGTATGATTACGCCCATAAAATATTTTAGACATATTTCAAAAAATGTTGGAAGGTAAAGACATACACAAAACTGTAAAATGTAAGCGATTGAGATAATGAATGGACACATTTCACATTCCATTTTTTCATCACTTACTTCACTCCATTAAAGGAACCAAATATGTCAACAGATGCAGCATGAAAAGATCTAATATTTACATAAGATCGCTTATCATATAATTGAACTTTTTGTTTTCAAAGATTGACAAAATTTTGAGTAAGCAAATTTCTACCGTGCAAAAATAATGTATTTTTTTTTATATAAGATGAATTCGGTTTTCTTTTTCTCGTTTCATCTTTTCATAATTGTTCTTTGTAAATCGTAGGGCTTTTCACGCTGCATCTGATGATATATTTTGTTTTTTTTTTTAATAGAGTAAAGTGAAAGGAATGCAAAGCATAGCCATTCATTATGCTCAATCTCTTATATTTTACATCTTTGTTTATGTCTTTAGTTTTCATCCTGTATTCAGATATATCTAGAACATTACTAATAGGGTCATCTATTCTGGGGCATCCTTTCGACATCAATAAAAAACAATGATGCAAAAATATAAAAGAAAATTGGCTTCAATCAGTAAATAAAATTTGTGTCTACCGACCGGTAGAAACTTCTGTACAAAATTGAATTAGATCAATCTTAAACTGTCGTTTATCCTTACCGATTGCAACTTTAGAACAAAAGATGAAAAAAAAAACAGTTGTTTACTTCTTAAGACCTGAGAACGTGAAAACATATATGCACAAGAAGGCTATTGTATCTTAGCACAACTTTTCTTCACATTATTGCTTTGCCTCATTAGTGGATCTGTTTCATTTGTAACAATCACAACTACTGTGGTCAAAACTAAAAAGAAAGATAATATCTACTGAAAGAAAGAAAGAAATGGAAAGCAACAAAGAAAGTTGTTTTTTTTTGTTCTGAATCTTTTCGTTGGTTACTTTTCACCCATCAAAACATATTCGTTGTACTAATTAGAGAATTCAAATATTTCATTAAACATATATTAATGATTATCAAAGAAAAAATGCATCGCTTGAATGTTTTCTTGTGCAGAAAGATCGTACTCAACTTCATGAATATGAATAATAGCAAAGAGATTTCTGAATTGAAAGTAATATTGTTTAAAATAATTATTCTTAGAGTATATAGATAGGATATCATGGAAAAATAATAGAAAGATCATTTCTGTCCTAAATCAAATGAAGAATACGAGTGATATACTAAGAAGTTTGTGTGCATAAATCTATCTTCTACTTTAGATTATACTTGGTCGAAGTGATACATTTCTTTCTAATGTCATGAAAGAGAAAAATTACATTGCTCCAGTTGTATGATATTATCATTGTTATGATGAGTAAACTTAACTTAGATTCTATCATCTTTGACGAGTATGGAATAATACAAAACTCTATTTGTTAGGTTAGTAATGAATTCAGTCGCATAACGGATAGAAAATGATTCATAAGTCAGTCAAATATAACTATTCTAACAAGGTTAATCTTTGTTTCATCTGAATATGACATACTATTTCAATAGTTTGATCAAAAAATCTACTTCAACTTGAAAAAAAAAAGAATCAATCAACTATCTTATTAATCGTTTTAGATGCATTCACATCGTTATTATGACCTAATTCTAGCATATTTACTCGAATCGTTACCAAAATACTATTAATATCAAGTAATAGATTAGGGCATACCCGGGATTGAACCAGGGACCACTCGATCTGCAGTCGAATGCTCTACCACTGAGCTATATCACTATGCCAGCAATGTGCAGCTTGTTACTTGAGTTTTCGATCAGTTTAAAAATATAATTT
This sequence comes from Rotaria sp. Silwood1, assembly GCA_905250075.1. Lineage (NCBI taxonomy): Eukaryota > Metazoa > Rotifera > Eurotatoria > Philodinida > Philodinidae > Rotaria > Rotaria sp. Silwood1. Next base: position 11,533 of record CAJNOP010000269.1, read on the forward strand.
GTGTTTTATTCACCCGCATCAACAACAGACTCAGAACAGATGCA
>CAJNOP010000269.1:11676-38591 GCA_905250075.1 Rotaria sp. Silwood1
TGTTATAATTTCTTTGATTATTAAAACACTTGAATGATTTTCCTATTGCCATTATTTATTTTGCTCTCAATTGAATAATTTCTATTTGACTTGCTTGATTAAATATCTTTATACTTTTAATAATTCTCTATAATCGCATTTAATACATAATCAAGACATGCATGATTTTATTTTGTTTTTTAGCTTCATTAATTTTTAGAATTTTATAAATATCATGTTCTTCGACTTTTTCAAAAAAAAAATCACAATCAAAATTATTAATCTTTAATTCATTTGCAAATTTATTTGAATTTTCTTTTTTTTATCTTTATCAATATGATCTAAGAGAGAAATGAAATAAAATATTTGTTCTACTCTATGGAAAGTGGGTTTTGTTTTAGGGTCATCACCTTATTCATTAATATTTACATGCAATTCTAATAAAACTTTCACATCAACAATGTTTCCTTGGAAAAAATCTTTTTTGCAAAGCAATTTCTAAATTAGACATTTGATGTTTTTTTAAGTGCATAAGACTGACTAGGCATAGCTTCTTTCTCTTTGCTCTTGTTTAAGAATATCTGTTATTAAAGACATGATTTTTGAAGCATTTTCATGAAATTCTGAATGCATACTAAACGAAAAATGTTTTTGAAAAATTTTTAATAATTTAAAAAATTCTTTATTAAAATTAAGAAAATAATCAATAACTTTTGTAATACTGTGTTTTCCTTCAATTAATTCTAACTCGAATTTGAATTTTCTTAATCTCTTTCATTTTATCTTGATAAATTGAACTTCTTATATTTCAATAAACTATCGTTGCTTTTAAATAAGTAGAAAATTGATTGAAATAATTCAGCATCGATATTTATATTCACAGCGTAATGAGATAGATTTTTCATTTGTAATAAGTTAAGAATTTAATTTTTAGAATCTTGTAAAATTTTAACTAAAAATGTCATTTCTTATTTCTTTAATCAAAGTATCTTGACGAATAGATTATGTTCAAATAGTTGAACTATTTCTTAATTTCAATATCATTTTTAATGATATTTCCATCTACTAAAATATCTTCATTTAATTTATATTGGTGTCTTCATATATTTTCATATCATTTTTTCTTATCATGAAAACTCAAGTTATATTTTCTTTTAATTTATCGATTTTAATGCTATATAAAGTCTTGAAAAAAAAAGTCTTTAATATAACTGTTTAAATTCTTTCTTGCATGAAATTATACAATAATATCATTAGGATCAATCTTCTCTAGAATCCTATTTGATTATCCCTTAATGTTTTATGAAAACCATATCCTCAATTAAGTTTTACTAGAATAGAACTATTGTAATTTTCTTCTAATTTTTTAAACGTATTAATTTTTTTAATTAAATTAATTACAAATGAATTAAAATAAAGTATTGTTTTTAAATTAGATAATTGAGATTTTGTTTAAAAAAATTATTTGAACTATTATCAAAGATAATTTTCGATGAAATACAATTAATATTATTTTCATGTTTAGATCATGCTAATATTCGATCATAGTTTTTAAAACATCTTTGACAAATATTATTAATACAATCATTAGAAGTTTTGTTTTTTGTATCTGTTTTAGTTTATCTATTGGAATTTGTATAACTATGATCTTATTTAAATAAAAGATCAACTGATGATTTTAATTCTCGATGTAGTATAGATTTAGTAACTATTTCTTTTAGTAAATTAAGGTTTGAAAGACGTTTTTCAAATAAATCAATAAAATTTTGAAGATATTATTTTTATTTTTGTTGATTTTCATTATTTAATAAAATTGTAGATTCTAAACTATTATAAAAACAAACTGCATATGGATTTTTTTATAATAGTGTTCAATATCATTTATATAAACCAATTCTGTTTTTTTCCTTCTTTGCACTCAGCTGTAAGTTTAAGAACACTCTCAAGATCATGGAATTTTCTATCTTTAATCTTACCTTCATATTCATATTCATCTGATAATTACACTTTTTCATAATCTACTCTAAGTATTCCATTCTTAAATTCACCATGATAAATAAGTGAACCATGGTTTTTAAAATTATAATCATATTCATCAGGTTTATTATCTTTCTATGGACTAGAATAATATTCTTCTTCATCATTAATACTAGATGTACTTTATTCTTCATGTAATTTTTCGTTAATTGTACTATAATAAATTTTGTTACCGATCGATAAAAGATGTTAATAAAATTGATCTTCTTTCCTTTTAATCATTGAAATTTCACGCAAATATACTATATCAACAATATCATTTTCATCACTACTACTATATTCATCATCATTTTTACATATTATATCTTGAAAAGAAGATTTCTTTTCTACTTCTTTACTTTCAATATTAACAAGAATTAAGTTAAAACTTAATGATGAATTTTTATAAATTAAAATCTCTTGCTTTTTCACGAGTCGTTATCATTTTCTATTATTGTTGCTTAATTTAATCTTTATCTCTTAATATATACAGTAATACGTATTGCTAATAAAAGAATCGTATAGATAACGAAAGCAAAAACAGAAGCGATGTTTTCCATAGATGAAAGAAGGAAAATACCGTTTCTTTTTATTAACAGTGGCAACAATTTGAGATACATTCGTTGTCTGAATCACTTATATTATATGCTTCATATTCACTTGTGAAATATTCATGTATTTTGAAATTCGCAAAGTCAGTACAAAATTTTACTTTATTATTAAACTGTAATAATTACATCCCACATAATATTAGGAAATTATGACAAGAAAAAGGAAAGATTTTGAAATACGTAATAAATAATACGAGAAATATAAAAGAAACATAAATTATGATAAATTTTTTAGAATAAATTTTTAGAAAAATATGATCAGTTTATTAGTCAAGAAGAAATACGACTTGCTGTAATAAAACAGCAAGCTATAATATTATCAGGAGAATTAAATGAACTTTGTCATTTATTTCAGGATAATTTAGAAAATGGACAAATATTAAGCTATATAAATATAGTTGCTAAACTTTACTATCATATTGCGTATACAAACAATTTAGTTAAGAACAGTAAATAATAACTGATAAGATGAATATTGTAAAAGAAGCAAAATATCTTTGAGATTCCATTTGCGATCTATATTTAAGATTGGATATTCAACAAAATAGTTTACCAGAAATTCTCGAAAATGTAGTCGTAATTATCAAAACTGGAAATTCTAATGAACATATTAGTTATTTTAAAAAGAATGGATTTTGAATTAAGGATGAAATAAATTTAAGATCTATTAGAGTTGAAAATATTATTCTTGAGAACATAAGATTTTATGACAAAAGTGGGCTAATTCAGAAAAATGAAAGAAATGCAAAACAAGTAGAAAGTATTACTAAAGCTGCACATGTGCAATATGATCGTACGTCCAATAATGTAAAATATTATGTATTAAACATCAAAAGAGAACAGCTGGAACAGAATTCAGAGAAAAAGATAAATTTCTAATAATACCTATGATTTTGTTAATTATGCCATAAATACTTTAAAAAATACTGTAAAGTCGATAGTTAATCAAATTAGATATGAAACGTTTTTGGAATAAATAATTTACCATCATTTCTATTTTAATCTATATATGACTCGACAAGATTTTTAAAAATCTAAAAGGAAAAGAAAATCACTGGAAACGTTAATTTTGGATTTCTGAGAAAATAAAAGAATTTTTTAAATTAGATATTTGTAAAAAAAAATCAATTTTGAGTATCTTTTTTACAGTATATTTAGTATAATAAAACTACAAATCTTTACTTTCGGTGAATTACTTGACATATTAGTAGATAAAGATGTATTTTTAAATATTGATCAAAATCTAAAAGATATTCTTTTTGTTAATGATCAGTTTGTCTTAAAAAATTAAACGAATGAAAATTATTCATTTTTGTGATTTATTGAGATAAGCTTATGAATTTATAGGATATGACCTACTTCAAGAACTTTATCGTCAAGTTATTTATCGGTTTTTATGAAACAAAGTAAATTTTTAGAAAAATTTTTCTTCCTAGGGAATAAATTATAATTCCAAGAATTTATTAGAAAAAAGTTATAGTATCAATTGATATAAGGAAAATCCTTATGAGAAAAATATCTTTTATTATTGATTGAATGTGATTTTTATTTTTTTTGTTAAGTTTTGATCAAAATAATATTCCTAAAATATTTGGAAAAGCAATTCTTCTTAACGAGAATTCAAGACAATGACGATTATAATGCTGATTTTTCTGAAAGATAGTCTTTGGCTTAAGGTGTGGATGAGTCTTCAGTTCGACCAGACGTACATTCGTATCCACACTCACACTCACATCCTTTATTTCTTTAAGTATATGTGAGAATAGTAGGTCGGTAGCTCGTGTGTTCACACACGATATGCACAACGGCATAGATTCTTTCAGTAGAGGGCTAGCGACGCTTGCGTTGCGTTACTTGTGATTGATGTTGAACGTGATAATTTGGAAAACGAACTGGAAAACTGCCTTTCTCTCATTTTCATTAATAGAAACTCAAAATGTGATTTTGATTTCGAGTACTTTTTAGAACCAAGAAGCTCTTCAACTGAAGAACAAGCTTTTTCAGAACAACTAACTAAAGTAGTGAGAAACATTATGAATATTTTTTACAGAATCAGAACTCGAATGAATACCAGCTGCTAAACATCAAAGAGTCTTGATGTGAAAGGAATAAACGGTAAAAAAAATAAAAAGAAACGAAGAAGAAACGCTATCGAATGTATGAAGACGTTGATTTGTAGAAATACTGAAGAGTAATGTCGAAAGTCAGCATTATTGATTTGTGTTGCTAATTTTTGTCTAAGTTGACTACTGAGAAATTTAATATAGTTTCACACTCAGGTCACCACCTTTGGCGTGACCTGGCCTGCATGCTAGTGTACTAGTTCTGATTCTTATCGATATATTGAGTTCAAACAATTCGTTTTTGACTTAATTTGTGACTCAAATACAGAATGTTCGGTCAACTATGCAGAATGATTTCTATAAATGGATGATCTACGATGATTAGGGTGTAGGTGAAGAAGAGACTCACATCCACATCATGATTGATATTAGTCTAAGTGCTTTATATGTTTTATTTTGTGACGAGAAATAGAATAAAAGAAAAATGCTACATCGAAGAATTCGAACTTATTATCAGGTTTTCATCATCCTATGAAAAAATAAACATCTCAAATGTCGACTAGGAGGATCTCACATAGATGTTTCTCAACAAAGTTATTATAATATTTAATAAAATTTGCCTTCGATAGGAGAACAAAAGTATAAAAAAGGATTTCAGATTATGCTGTGTCGAACAAATTACATTGACACTTGCTATTTCATGGAAAATGTTTTTCTTTCTTTGTGTACAACAACTTTTCTTGTAAACTTCTTTATTTAAGTTTGTATATAGAAGATCATTTTGAAGTACAATAAGTTTCTGTTTCTTGCAAGTTTATTGATTTTCTTGTCACTTTAATAAATTAAAATTCCGTTGTAGTCAAGCTAATTTTAAGCAATTTCATTTAAATGATGTTTGACCAAAATTAGAATATTTTTGTATGCGAAAATATATTTTTTATGAATTTGTTTGCCATTTTTTTTAGTCAGCAATAATCGATATAAAAAATGAACTTTATTCGGTAAATAATGTTTTGGTGTCAATTAGAATTTGTTTGATATGATCATCATAAGTTATATTAGGATGAAGTTCGGTAAGATGAAAAGAATATATAATGATTGACACATCTGTATTATTATTCTCTGTTTTTTTTTGTTCAGTTTATTACTTTGTGCTTTCTGATTAGTTTAAGTTAAATTTTTCATAAATGGAAATAATTGAGACATCCGAAGATAAAATTCATATTCAAAAATTATGCTCATCATTTGAGGTAAAGAAATATGACATTAACTTTCGTTTGCATCTGGGGAAATGATCAACACAAGAAATAATTTGGTTACTAAGGGACATATTTAACATATTGTTAATAATATTTTTGTTTGAATCGTTGCCGTCAATAAATGTTTTATTTTAATGGATCAAAACACAAGTCGAGTTTTTCCTCGATTCAATATCTGATGTAGAAGTTGTGTGAGTACGGACTTCGTGTTGTTGTTTTATTCGACAATCGCAACCACATCCACACTCACCCTACTATACCTTTCATAGTATGCCACTCTAGAGAGCTTTGTGTATGCTCGATGTCACGGTTCGATAGTGCTGGTGAATTGCCTACCTTTCTGCCACACACTCCTCTGCTGTGCAGCTTTCTCTATTCAATGGGGTACGACCAACGAAACTATAAGCCGTTGTGCCCTTCGATCAACCCTGCTTGTGATGCTAGATAGCTTTATTTACTTTTTTCAATTATATACGGTGATATCAGATAGGTCCGTCACACAATGTTTAGAAACTAGTTTAGAGAGATAAAATACTTGAAAAAATGAGAAAGGAGTAGATCCATGATCAATCAAAGCTTTTGTAAGTTGCCATCCAACCTGACAAAGGCCTCACGGAGTCTTTTGGCACGACGAATAAATTGTTAGATTGTTTGCCAATGGTCTAATATTTATTCTATTCGTGCGATACTTGCCATAATATTCACTATAAATCAAGAGTTCTCGAGATCCTGCTCCACCTGAGTTGATCTTTGCCGATAAATGATTGATAGAGAAGATATCGAGCACGGCACATGACTGTTCGATAGTTTTGTTTAAAGAGCATTCATAAGTGAGTAGCTTGCACCAAATAAAATCCATTCCCCATCCTATTCGTGAAAGAGGGCTCAAATGATGCCACAAGCATTGCCATGCTGATGAACTTCCGACGACCATAGGACTGATCTCGATAAAATCTGTCCATCGACCGATCTTGTTAACAAAAGATCTGTCTATAGCTGTAATCGAATGAGAAGCAATACCGTGTAATCGACCTGCAGACGATAAACTTATATTCAGCTGTGTAATAACGCACTCATAATGCAATGGATCAAATAATAGTTCTACATCATCATCGAGAATCCAAATATAGTTGTATGCTTTCATAATAGATGGTATTAGGAAACGTTTAAAATACCAGAACTTGTTCTGAGCGTTCACATATATCCAAATCACTCGTTCGCGGTTGGGAAAAGATGACCAAGTTGAATTATCATATATCATGATGATAAGAGTGAAACGGTTTTCAGGAAATACTTTTAATATATTTTTTACTAGCCATTTATCGCGTGAATTCTTTTGCCAGAATGACACTATTAAACTTTTTTTTGTTGTGTAACAGCGATTTCGATTTGCCCCATTGCAGTCAGTATCTGTTTCCAATGAAAGGCCCATATTAACATGTTGATGGATATTGACTGTTCCATTAATGGCTACAGTATCTATCGTATTAGATAGGAATTTTAAGTAGTGATTTTTGTTGATATTAGGTATGAAAAAATTCATAACTATGAATATAATAACCAAAATAATACCTATTAGCAGTACCAGTCTTTTTTGCAACACTAACCTTAAGTTTGCCATTGTTTGAGCAATGACAGTGTGCATTCAAATATTTGTTAACTTAAGGTTTTTTCCATACAAGAATAGATTTAAACGAATGAAATTATTAATAAAGTTTGTTGCTGTTGCAAGAATGAGTTATAATCACGTCTATCTACTGGTTATTTTAAATTGGATGGTCATTGAATACGCGACCGCGGACTTGATATGACACTAATAAATGCAAATGAGTGATTGTTAAAAAGTAAGAATAAAATTGTTGATCGACAAACTTTGTACAGTCAAAAAGTTCATGTTGCCGTTATTATAAATAAAAATTAATTGCTTTTTCTTTAATTAGAAAACAATCACAAAAGCTCTTGTCAAACTTCGATTTCGTCGCATTTCACTCCCTTGATAATTTAGTAGAAATCTACTATGTCGAAAATTCTATCTAAAGCTTAACAGATGAACTCTTATGATTGAGAATACAATTTCTCAATCTGTAGAGAGAATGGTCAATGGTATTGTTCAATCAATTATAGAAAAAAGCCAATTTCAGATGGACAAAGTGTTTTCAGCGCTCTATCGGCCATAGGATCTTTAGGCATTTCAAAAGCCTTCCAGAAGACTAGAAGATGAACTGTTAAGAAGTTGTAGAGGTTACTTGAACAGTAGTCAAAAATGTTCTCGATAGAGCGATCTGGGTGTTAGGTAGAATAGTAGTTTTTTGGATTTTCGAGTGAGTTCTCGAGGAAGACATTAAATCTGTTATGAAAAGACTCTTATGAGTCAGTGCCGTAGAATTTCTTATAAAAATTGTTGATGGATTTATTGAAGTTGAGTGTAGATGTCCTTGCAAGAAAATTGTGAGCAGAGGTTTCGAGAAAGTTTTCTTCACTCACATTTTAAACAACATCCAACTCTTTTGAATTTTGAAAGACTTTTTTGTCTCTAGAGCGGAAATTCAATCTTTGAATTTTTCTTTTGTAATATTCATTGGGCTTTTGCATATAAATTCTAGATTTCAAGTGCTGAATCCAAAACAAGGTAGATTTTCTCTTGTGATAAAATCTTTTAATTATCATCATAGGTAGTGGTAGAAATTTAGATACGAACAAATAACGTTCATCAAGAGTCAATTCACTTATTCCTAGACTGACAGCATATGAATGTCCACGCAGTTGCTATTTGATATAACTATGTGTTAAATAAAATCTATCTCCTCATAGAAATTATTCTGAATTTCAAACCATATAATATTAAAATCAGTTGTCTTTATTAAAACTGACTAGTTTTTGACATATACGTGACAATATTATTATGAGAATCAAGAAGAGGTTCTTTATTTCTTTGAAAAATTTACTCATATTTTTTATTTTGTGAGACTATCTAACATACTTCTGATAAATTCTATTCGTAATAGTTATTGTTCTCGATTGTCAAAGAAACTGTCTTGATGCGACGAATTGTTTTTATTTGTATTGTTATTCATCTTTCCAATAAAATTAAGAACGCATTTTCCCTATCAGTTTATATTAGTGCTATTTGTAATCAAATCGAAATCGTATTATATTTTAGTTTTATCATATAGTTTAAAAAGAAGATTTTCATTTTTCATAATTTTATAGTCAAAGGACCTGGTCGAAAATCATGGATTTTTCTTCGGTCTCGAAACATTATCAATGATAGTACCTTAATAGTATACAACTGCTATGGTGTCAGTTTTCTTAGAGCTTATCTCTTTTGTGGACAAAAAATTTAAAAACGTCAGAATTTCCGGTGCTCTCTTGGAAAAAATATCAGGCAAGTAACAAGGGATCTTTCTCAGATGCTTATTCACTTTTGAGTGGGGACTTTGCACATCGATTAGACCTTGAGGAATTATGTCTACTCTAGAGAAAAAGTTTGTGCTTCTAGCTTGTTTCTGAGTAAACCGGACATTTTTACTATCACAGTCATAAGAGACATCCTATTAGAAAAAAATCACCGTTATGGTCAGTATAAACTGAAACGAGCTGAGTTTTTCATTATGTATAGTGGTACTTATGTAGTAGATAATGTGAAAGTTTGAGCCCAAATAACTTTGAAGATACGAATTATCTCAAATATTAACATAATTTTTGGGTGTGAATGTGACTGAGCTGTAGACTCACACTCATACCTATTTACCCACATCAACACCCGTCGAATGATAGAAAACTTAAAATTGCTAGTCTAACGTAATTGTGGACAAAGAGAGAAAATTTACACGGAATCTGGACACTACAATTCTTTCAGGACTAACGCTCTTTCTAAATACAAACAGCTTTTGGTTTTTCGTATACACTCACATATTGCATCCTACAATGCTCAGTGTTCTCCAATGGTACAAAAATCAAGATGCTGAATGATCGTATTTGTTCATAGTGACCAAAAATTTCCGATGAACAATTCTAGATACAGCAGCATTTTGGAAGCTTATCTATAAAAAAAGATCGACATGAGTGTTTAGCGGCGGATCTTCTTAAATAATTGCCTACCATCTGATTAGTATTGTAGAATGCTTGAAAATCAAAATACCTGTGGCTTACAACTGTTTGTGTCGACTGAAAATAGGGTAAACACTCCTTGAGCACTAGCCACTATCGAAATATTTGCATTTCTGACTACTTTCTACCTTGACTTTTTGTACTCACGTTCTCAAATAACTTCTAAGAAGCTTTAATACGTAAAAGAAATTGATCAAAACTAGCTAATGCGCTGTTAGAACTATTCACTCTGAATATATTATGCTTGGAACATTCTTCTTCAAATACTCATTTAAAGAGAATCCGATCTACAAAATTACTCTGCAGCACTTCTTTTTTTATGCAACACCATATTTAATTTTCAGCATAACAGATCTTTTTGAATGATAAAAAAAATATAATATTGAACAGTTGTATTTCTCTAGCAATATTCAGGAACAGAATAGATAGTCATTATTTTAGATATTCTGTGAGGCGAACGTCTTTACAGTATCTAATCTTTGCTGTTTCTTTCGTTAACAATTTTGAAAATTTTTCCTACAAGGAAAACAATTATGATAATGCGAAAATAAGTTTATACATTGATGGTAGCTTCATTGAACAACTCAACAAGTTGTTCGACACTCATGATCAAAAAACATTTCGAAGAGACTACAGTTATTGAAGACTTACATTTGTTTGTTGTATTCTTTCGAAACCTTTATTTATCCGCCACCATTATAAATATGTAATATATATCGATATTGTTCTATGATTAAGATTAAAGTATTGTATTGCTATTCTGCACCTCGTAACATAACTTTTGTCTGTATTCATTCATCCGTATTCAAAATTAGCTTCGTATCACATTTATTTGCAATATTTCGTTTGCTACGTAAAAATGCTACCATAGTTTTGCTTATTCTGTCTCATGTTGCTCATGCAGCTTAATCGATAAAAAGATACGAAATCAATTGACTGATTAGAAAAATGTGCGCTATAACAAGTATGCTTTGTTTTTTTTTTATAATCATTGAATACGATCGACTAGATACTGTATATTCATTGCTGATAGTATTCCATGTGACAAGAAATAAGACTAAGAGTCACTATATCAATGATTTTCATCGATTTGAAATAATGTTAGTTGGTGAAAACCTAATAATTCTAATATTTGGAGATTAAATGAAAGATTATCATTAGAATTAATTTTTCGAAGTGATCAATTGTCATCAGTAGTTTACGATTTTTTCTTGTCGAAAATCACGAAATATCGATTATAATCAAACAGAATTGATCAAGCTTTCGAATCGATTATAATCCATGAGTTAATAATCATCTACGATCTAGTGATGCTGCTAATACTCTACTAGACTCTTGAGTTTTGAATATATTGAAAGCAGTTCAGTGATAATGATCGAACCAACATCCACAAATATAAAAAATATTTATAGCATAACATCATCAATCCTAAGTTAATTTACAAGCTTTTGAATCGAAACCGATCAATAAAAATCTTAGTATAGGTTTTTTTGACACGTATATTTTAATTTATTTTCAATAATTCATATTGATATTCCATCATTTTTATTCGTTGCCCGTGATTCTTCATACTAACATTGATTGTAATTGGTCATTATCAGAAAAGTTTAGTTTCTAGTAATTTTGAATTAGTTTTCTAGAATTTGTTCCTCAAAGAAAGTCGCTCTTATCACTGTTTAATGAACTTTTATGATTAGAGAAAAAAGACATTGGCATCGATTTTTAACTATCAAAATTGACTGATCGTTACATGATGCAAAGTTGTGTATGGGTATGGGTGCGACTGCGATGTAGATTAGATTAGACTAAACTTCAATACTAATATTGCTTATTGTACTATCTTTAAAGTTTGAAATAGCTATTGCATATTGTATATAATACCTATGTCAAATTAAGTCTAGTAATTTCATTTCTAAAATCTGCATATTCGACTTGAATAAACGCAGTAGAATAATATCGGTTTTTTTGTCTAGTATCAATCTCATACTTTGTATTAAAACAAAAATTAAAAAAAATATGTTCTTCCTCAATTATTTGGGAATACAGTTTTACTCGAATCTAATTCAAAAGATTTCTTTCATTTACTATGATATTTTATTAATGAGTTTTTAGAATCTTCTACGATATTTTCTTTTATGAAGACTAGACAGTATCAAACTTAATAAATAACTTTTACAGGTAATAAACAAAAAAATTAGGAAATGGCGAAGCAACGAAGAGAAAATTAATGAGAATGAAATAAGAACCTATTCGATCTTAAAAAAGGTCGAGCTATGGCAGAAAAAATCGATACTGTTGGTTTTATTGAATGTTGTGCTACAAAGACTAAAAGAACTTATTATCTCTGGGAGACCGGAATTTCGGCCCAAGGAATTTTCGGCCCAGAGCCTAACTGTCTTCAGGATGACGTTAGGATGTGAGGGTGATGGTCAAAAATTCTGGGCCGAAAATTCCGTGGGCCGAAATTCCTGTAACCCATTATCTCTGACGTTAAATATAATTTTATTTCATTTTTTCTGATATCAATATTGTTCTTTCATATTTATTGTAAATTTATTCAAATTTAAGTTTAATATGTTTTTTTACTATCGATAATTTTTTCTTCGATATTGATACGTTTTAGAATTGTTGCTCATTTTTGAACAACGTCTTCTTTAATTTCTTTTATTCGTAAATATTCTGTTTTAGGTAAGAAGTATTGAATTAATTCAGTAAATGTCATATAGTGTTTTTGTAAAAGTAAATTACGGATTTTATCTTCAGTAATTGTTTCACTAAAATATATCATGATAAATATTTAAATCAGAACATAAAAGAAAAAACAAACATAAGATGTGATGATGAACTTGATGAACACATAACTTTAGATTTAATTGCTCGTATTATTTGCTACTTTTGCTTTCTTATGATTTTTTTTCTAAAATTAAAATCATTTAAATAAATTATTACGTGAAGTCTTTTAGTTGATTAAAAAGAAAAATATAAATATCATTGAAGCTAAAAGATTTTAATCCAATAAATGTTTGAAATTTTTATAATATCGAAATAAGGATTAAATTGTTGTTATGTTAAATCTTAAATATAAATGTCGTTTTGTTTTTTGTCTTTATTGAAATAACTTCATTTACTCTAAGTCTTTTAGACAATGTCTGTATGTCTTTTGTTTCATACTCTTACTGTGAGCAACTTTTCGTTAATATCTGATGCTCTTTTAATTGAAAACGAATAAAATCCAAATGATCTCAGTTGTTATCTAACTATTCTCACAGAAGCATCTTATTCAGGAATATATTCGTGCTAGAATGAGTTTTATCTCAGTAGATAAATCATAATCAGATTAAAATATTTAAAGATTTTGTATTCATAGGTATTTGTTAAATGATAGTCGTTTTACTAATTTTGTCAACATGAGCCAGAGCTGCATTCAATTCATCTTTACAATCGACTTTCCAGTTCATACATTACACAAACAAAGTTCTTAGTAGTATTAGTTCGTTTTGAAACAATCTGACTTTGTAGTATCTTCTTTCCGGAATACATCACAAACATTTGTTTTTTCTCATTGAAAAATTTTCAATATCCACTATTTTAAGATAGGAAATACTAGGAAAGTCTTATCTTTTCACATTCTACTAATCTGATTGAGAACTTTATTTGTACAATAGTTGAATTCGAAAGTTGATCCTGAATATCATCTAAGCTAGATCGTACGATCCTATAAAAAAATCCACTAGAATGACCATAAAAAAAGAAGAAATACTCGTAAGCATGAATGTTTTCAAACTTTCTCAAGTATCAACGGAACTGATCTTATTAAGTAAGACTTATTTCAAAATCGATTTATCATTTGACGAGTTTTCTTCGTGAAAAATAACATAGCCGATATAAAGTTGTTTCTTCTTAGTCATTTTGCCGCCTTCTTGAACGTACATATCCAATACGATACAAGTAAAAAAGCTTTTGTCAAAGCTTTTTTTATACTCTGATCAATATCATCGTTTGTCTTAACTTCCGAGAAATTTTCGTATTCAATTGACTTTGGCAAACATATACAGTGCTATAAAACGATATTTACCAGTTTTTATTTATTCAGATAGAATCGATTGAATATAAATAGAACGTCATATAAAAAGACATTAAATTTCGAATCGAAAAGAAAATTTTATTCTATTTACAGAAATCGATACAATTGATTCTTTCTTAAGATCATCTAACGCGTCAAGATTACTATCATTGTTTGAACTTGATTCCATGTCTAAAATTATCGCTTTTTTCATCAATTTAATTTTAATTCATAACTTGACTAACTACATCGTTTTGAAGTAATTACCGACATTCGACAAATCATGAGCTGTTACTGTACCATTTTTCTCATCATTTTCATCTGTACGATAAAAGCAACATGTTCTTCACATTTGAAAATATTTCTAATCTCAAACATAAATCAAGAATATCTTCATCATCATTATCATTATCAAAATCAACTTCACTTCCATTTTCATTCATTTGCTTCAGTTTTTTCTCTATATTTGGCGTTATTTTCATTTCTTCATCAATACCTATAAATAACAAAAAGCAATCTTCAAGTTGAACTTCGAAATAAATAATATTAAAGCTTTTAACTTCATATTTCATCGATTATTTATTTATATTGACATCTAAAAATTAAAATTAAAATATATTTCAAAAGTAAAATACTTACCTTGAATATCATCTTCATCATTTGATGTTTCATCACTTGTATAATCAATTTCATCAGCTGAAAAAAATGCATGCAAGATAAACAAAGTATAGAATTCAAAAACTTAAAATATTTCATGTTGAAAATTTTACTGTTATCATTATTATGCATGGATGCATGAATAAGACAGTTCTAAATGCTAATATATCGGGTTCGAGATCAAAACAGTAAAAATGTTTTTATTGTTTTAAAACAACAAATGCCTACCTGAACACGATTAGTGATGGTCCAAATTTATGCTAAAACTTTATAGCTATGGCGATAAAAGAATCGGTATCCTCTCATTGGCGAACATACAGTCGATAATGCAAAGTTTATTAAATAATATTTCACTTCATTTTTTAATTAATTTGAATTTTTTAGATTAAAAGCGATTGAAAGTGTCAAATTTTCGATTTTGAATTAAAGCCATTTTGTTTCAAGAATTAAAATTTGTAGAGTTCGCTCTTGTTTTCTATGTAATTTCTATATTTTCGTTTAGGAAAATGTAGAGTTTGCTTGATATATGCTTACAGAATTTCAATGAATTCAGCTCTTATTAGTAGAATGCGCTAAACTATGTAGTGCTCTTCTTCTTCTAAATTAACTCTTATATTTAGAGTTCTTTAGACCAAATTACCAATATGAATGTCATAAGCCTGTTTTTGTAGTGGAACTCTATTTAGTTTCTATAATAACATAAGATAAACAATCCATGGAAAAGAAACTAATTCGAACCTAAAAATATAATTATTCAACAACATAAACTGTGAAAAAATGTAAACGGAACAAGATTTAGGTGTTGATATTCGAGTTATCTTCAGACAAGTGTCCGCCGAGGTCACACTTTGAATGAACATCGAATCATATTTGTGGAACATAAGAAAAATAATTCAAAATCTTCCTTTAATCTTCATGAAAACTTTCATTATTTTTCGTCCCTTGCTCAAGCTGTATTAGGATTCGTTTTTCAATATGAGAATTAAGTAAATCACTTTCCTAAAAGCGTTCCTGATTAAGATTAGGATTCATAGTACTTAAACGAAATCTATAATCTTGCTGTGTTTCAGAAAAAGTTTTATAAAAAAATTTCACTCGATCAACCTATTTCAGTGATCTAGTTTAAAATGCGACCAGATTTCATTGGCATTTTTTAAAACAATTTATTCGACACTACATCTCATTTATAAAATCATCTTTTTGGTGAAGTAGCCAAATTCATAAATAATCGAGAGCTAATAAAGCTTTCTGAATCAAATCGTTTGAAATGTGAAACTCATTTTGTTTTGCTACAGTGTTCTTACGTTAATCTTCCAGAATGAGAAGTGACAGTTTCAGATCGCACTCACTTAGCTTCAAACAGACTATATGCGACATTTCTAAATTTTTTTTACATTCAGTTAGATTTATGCTAGATATTCTAGCGGACTCTACAACTTCCTAGATTTTATACGATCCGAACTTGAAAGTGAAAATTGTTAAATATGAGTATATATATCAATCAAAACTTAAAAATTAAATTAATCAAGTTTTTGTAGTTTTAAAAAACAAATAGATTAATTTCTTAACTTTCATGTTGACTGAAGTTTAAAGTTTTAATAATAGTTTAAAATTTAATTTGACTTATGATCGCAAATGAGAAGTAGTCCCATCAATCGATTGCGACCATTAAACTTCTAAGTAGAAACATTTCTTAATAAAAAAATAATTAGTATGAAAATCATTTAAATAACTTCCTTGTATAAATTTGTAGATATGTGCTTAGAATTAATTGGCCTAAAATGATATTCGAGTGAATATGACACTCATTTGATATAGCAGTGCTAACTCTTGAAATAGAATTAGACAGTGCTTCATCTTTGCTGAACAGTACTACATTATCGTCACCGTAGGAGACAAACGTTAATCTTACAATGTCTAAGTTACAGTAACACATCAGGCGTTCCAATAATTTTCGTATAAATGTCCAAGTAATTAGTACACCAGATGGATGAGGTATTGTGTTTCACTTGTTTCGAATCTGACAGTGTTAAAGCTTGATAATGGCGTCGACTGCTACTTTTACTACGATGAAGTCAGCGTGAAATAAAATGAAATATTGAAAATGAATGGTTCTATGAAGAATTAATTATGAGTTTAATCTGATCAATAGCCGTTTATCTTTATATATTTCTTCTGCACTAAACCAAGCCAACGTTTAGCTTTTGTCTATCTAACGATCGTGAAGAAATAAAATGGTGGTAGTCTGTGTATGTGTTAGATGAATATTGAAACAAAGAAAAATAAATGAGCATATGAAAAGATAATTTTTCTGATATGTTACGGTATTCATCATCTCTTTCATATATTCTCTTTTTCAACATATCATTCCTGTTCTACTTGGATTTGTGTAAATATATATTCGATCAATATCGACGTTGTTATACATATATATATACGCACTGATGTAAACCGAGGTTATATGTACGTGTATTCTTGAAATTTTCTTTGCTATATGATCGACTATAAAGATAAGTGTATGATTTCGAAGATGAAGTTCGACTGAAGTGAGAAAACATTATTATTGTCTGACCAATGTATAGAGAAACGGAATAGCTTTTAAAAAGGCGGTAGAATAAAAATGTTTTCTCATTTCATTCATTATTACTTCTTATAACAACGATGATTTCAGGCATCAATGCATATATATATCGAGGTATAAAAGTGTGTTCCTTTGTTTTTTCTCTGCTCTATTTCGATCTATGAAGTCTGATATTATTCTTCTAAAGAAAATTCCATTCTAATCATAACACACAAATTTTTTCATTTTGCCCTTTATAAAGTTTGTACATATTTCAATTTTTCTTCCCAATGACAAGTCGATGCCTTGAGTACCATATTTTATTCAAATGTTACGACGCGTTTCAAACTATCAACTGGAAAACTACAGAAAAATGATGGAAATTGATGACCTAAGTCACTTTTGAAAACTTAGGATGCTATAATATTTGCACAAAATATTGCTCAAAGAGCGACTGCATGCCATTTGAAAGACTAGGCTCTATAGTCTGTCCAAACATAACACTGTTACATTTTTGACACATTTTTTTCAATTATCTCGAAAACTTCGAGAGTTAGAAAATTAGTTCAAACGCCATCCGATGTAGCTCATCACACTCTACGTATACTATGAAAACGAGTTTTTCTGGTCACGTAAGGTTTTTACATAAAATGATTCATTAATTTATGATTGCTTTTACTGAAGCCCTCCTCCATATGAAACATATCTAAAACAAATTTTATTAAGTTTTGATTTAGCTTTTCAGTAGTAAAAGAAGGTTTTTATTCTTACAAATTCTAAAAAGCACTAAAAAATATAAATGTTTACGGTTAATATTTTATGATTCTTTTTTGAAAGTATGTAGAGTAAATACGGATTACTATAGTTCAAATTAACCATAGTCAGAAATATCGAAAAATTAACAAAAACTAAATAGGGATTTTCAGAAAGATTTGACGTTAAGTAAGTAAAGGCGATGTCAAACAATCAGGTTTGATTTTGATGCAATTCCCATCACACATTTGTAATAGCGAAATTCCTGCTCAATTACACAAACTGAAAATACCACCAACCATGAGGTTTTTGTTACAGTGTTATGCTTATATAATATTAGATACCGATGATTCTGAGTGAGACCTTAAAGTGTATGATCAATTTAAAAGTAATTGGGTAATTTTTCGAATATAATAAAAATTTTCTCAAACTTTTGATTTTTCTATACAACTTGATATAAATGTTTATTTCTAATTTTGAAATAAATGCTGTATTGCCCATCATTGTCTACATCTAGAATTTTTATCTGCACAAAACTCAAAAATTACATTATTCAAAAGCATTTACAAATGAATTTCAGCGAAGGCTTTAGAATCAATGAAAACCGTTTTTTTTTTAATTTATCAAGATCTAGAAACAAGAAAATGCTTAAACAATAGAAAAACTAAAGACAGAAGGGTAAGAACATATAATTTATAACAAAAGTACCACTTCTTTTGATTGTTATTTAAACAAAGCATTAATATTTTTTTCTTTCATATTTCATATATTCAATGTATTTGATTTGTATCAAGAAAAAGAATTAAAAAAAAAAGAAAAGGAAACTTGAATTAATGTATAATCATTTTTCTTCAATGTCCACTTCGTTTTTTACTGTGGTCACGTAATTTTTTTACACCTTTAGCTAAAAGTAAACCACCAACTACACCAATAAGAGCAGCAGCTGCTGGTTTTATATAATCCGAATAATTAGTGTCATCTTTTTCTTCTTCATCTGCTTTTTGTAATTTTTTAATACGATCTTGAATTTGTTGATTATAACCAGCCGGACGTTCAGGTGTTGCTGTACCATATTTACGTTCAATTATATCACGTACAATATAATTTCCTGGTAGACTATCAACGGAATTATTAATTAGATTTGATCGTCGACGACATACTGGACCTATTTTAATAGATAGTAATATACACATTAAAAAAAAAATGAACATATTTACAATCAATTGCATTTGGTGTACGTAATATATTTGATGATGATGATAAATGTACTTTTAAACAATTGGCGCAAAATGTATGTTGACAATCGAGAACTTTAGGATCATGAAAAATTTCCAAACAAATTGGACATTGAAGAAGATCATCAATATTAGAAGCAGTAGCCATGGAGAATTTTGTATTTACTAAAAAGAAACCAATTTATATTAGATGTTTATTTTTCGAATTTTTTCAATACTTAAAAAAATATCATTCATAGACAATAGAAATAATTCTGAAGAGAAATATAGTTTTGCAAACATAAACATCTGTTAAATTTTGTTTTCTTTGTTGTGTGTATGCACATATTTAACACTGCAATCCAAATCTTTTTCAGATATGATGATGATTGGTGTTTCTTTTTTTTTTCCATTATTATAGAATGTCGCTGTAGATATATGCTCGAGTTTCAATTTAATTTATTAACCATCTACGTGATCAATCATATTTCGTTAGATTAAACTGATTGCTTATGAACTTTTGAGTTTGAACTATATAGTATTCGTCTAAGTAGTTTTCTTCATTTGATAGAAACTGTCATATCCATATCAAATTCGAATGTGATCCTATGGGATATTGTATCGAATCTAGAAACGCACAATTTCGTGGGTTCTTTTCACTATAATCACATGATTAGATAAACTTTGATCGAGTAGATCAAAAATAACTAAATTATGTAGACTATACGAATGAGTAGTCTTCACCTTTATAGATAACTTTCTATTATCTACGAATACTAAAACATGAATCAATCTAAAGTTTCATAATTTCGAATAATTTTTGTTAGAGATATAATGAATATAGATGTAGACAAGATGATCTCGATCCTGTGATTAGGACCAAGAATGACTGATCTTGTCAAGATCTATTATAGATCTTAATACAAAAACTAAAGTTTAATCGAAATCATTAAAATATAGTTCTATGTTATAATGATTAACTTTCATTTTTTTTAGAAAAAATTTGATTTTAAAATTTAAATATCTAAATAAATTATACTCACCAAAAGAATTAATTGATTTTAAACGAAAAAAAAAAATGAAATTAATTTAATTAGATACAATCTAAAATATAAGAAGAAGGTTTTATTAACATAAATCTGACAATCAAAAAAAAAAAAAAAATCAAATATAAAAGCATAAAGATCATTGTTCATCATCTTTTGATGGTTTTTGAATTTGACCACCAAGCAAACCATCATTAATTTTTCTTAATTCATCACGAGCATTTTTAAATAATGTTGAAAAATTTTGTCCACCTGATGATTTATCAAATACAAAACGACGTACAGCACCAAATGAATTTGCTGTTTGTTCACTAGGATTATTATTATTATTATTTGCAAGCTGAGTCGAACTATAGCTTTCATGCATTGATACTGAAAATTGTGAGCAATCAATCGTTTTCGATTTGATAAGCGCAATATGTTTCTAATGAAATGAAAAGATATAAATCAAAATAACGAGCAACAGATGTTTTTCTTTTTTTTTTTTTGCATGCAAAATAGAAAAAGAAAGCAGCAAATCGAATTTACCGTCGTCGATGTCGTCAAGTCATTTAGATCACCATCATCTTCATCAAGAGAATCATTTTGTGTTGCATTCATTTGAATAGCTAACAAAATAAAATGTATTTTTTTTTTGTTGCCTTGATTTTCATTGTATCAAATCTTTTTCTTTTACCTGCTTTATAAGCTTCAGGATATTTCTTATTTAATCGTATTTTTAATAATCTAAAATAATAAATATCGAATATAAAATTTTGAAAATTTTCTTTTTTTTTTATTTATATTACTTTATTCTTTTAAATATTAAATTAAGATCATTTTTCATTGTTGTTAACATTTGTGTATGACTTGAAAAATCTCGTGTTGCATCTAAATAACGTTTTGTTGATAATTTATTAACTCCGTCTAATTTTTCATTTGTTTTATCTAATTGTTCAAGTCTAAAAGATACATTAATTTTATACAAAAACAAAGAAATAGTTGAATTATTATTTACAATGATTGTTGAACATTAAGTAAACCATGAACATCTTGATTATTGATTTCATTTAAAAATAATTTAACAAATGATGATGCTGGTGTAGCAGTAGACGAAGTCGTTGTATTTGTTGATGACGATAGCGATGAATCAACACTTACATCCATGAATAATATTTACAATCTAAACTATGGTAATCAAAGAACGTTATAATACTTTTTACTACATAGTTATGTATGAATAATATGAAGCAAAAAAAAGAGATCGTTTGTTTATTTATAATTGTAATCAACAAACAAAGGTTTATAGACTAAAGTAAATATTTCGATTGAATAGTATTCTTTGTATTGTAAATGGAATATTTTCTTCCTAATCTCAATTTTTTTCATGATATTTTGACACTGATGAGTCATCGATTATTCTAGTTTAATCAAAACTAAATCCATTAATATCTGTACTCATAATATGATGATGTTTATAACAATTCAATGTTATAATTCATTTTTAAATATGTTTTTTTTTTATTTATTAAATCTTATACTGACATTTAGACGTATCGTCCAACAGCGACAACTACTGATAAGGATAAGAGAAAAAGATTGTTGTGTCGAATCTTATAAGGATATTCAATGACTCTCAAAATGATTCGGTCAGATGTATTTTCAATTATTTTCGGCTGCCGTAAATGTTAATAAGAGTTCAAATAGTAATTTGATTGCTAATTTCTCAAGCATAGAATTTCTGAGAAACCACAAATTCAGTAGTTTTCGTTTCTGGCATATACGAATAGAATTTTACTTGATTCATCCATGATGATAGAATAAGTGATTCTGTTTCAACTGAAACATCTTGAAACTTTTTAAGAAGCTTTTTGATCAAAATACATCAATCTTACGAAAGGTACACAAGTCGTTTTTTTCTTTGATTTCTTATAGAACGACCGTTTTTATGCCTTTGGTAAACTTAATATATCTTAATCAAAAAACATTGTACAGAGTTGAAGAATATTGCATTTACAAGAGAATAGTTTACTAGATAATTTTATTAATTCAAAGAAAAGCTGATTTGCGAACCCTGCAAAACTATAAAACTTGTTTTTGGAGTTTTTTTTAAAGATCTTGTCCTAGGAAGGAAAATAGTAATCATTTCTAATTTTGACATAGTCCTTGTGCGAAATAAAATTTTCTACTCAAGTCACTCTTAGAATTCTTATTAAAGTTTACGAAAGCGGAAAATAATTGAAAATAAATCGAGTAGAATATTTTTGGGACCAATTGTATTTTCATTCTTTATAAAAATGTATTATGCTTATTTATTTAAAACTCCAATACAAGTTGCCGAGGAAAATGTTTCAATCACTTTTTTTTTGGAAGAAATTCCATATTTGTCTATTAGATATATGCTTAAAAAAGTGTTTTAGTTGAAAATTTGGATTTGACATAAAGTACTAGTTACGTTGACTATATGAGTGGTATCTTCGAAATATGAAAACATACATTAAGTTTGGATTAATTTCATAGGATACAAAAATTAACTATAAGAATTCTGATAGTATAAATTGATAGCTTCTTGCTATAGCCATTAAATAGCTTGTACATATTTTCTTTTATTTGATCAATTTTTGCAAAAAAGAATCTAATTGATTTACATTTCAACTCTGCTATGGATAGAATGAACTTTTTGACTTATTAAATGTGATTCGTAAGTTCGAACCATACTTTATAAAATCATGATAAAAAGTTCTCGATAAAACGCGCAATGATCAGACTATAATAATGATTTTAGACAATAAAAATTTGTTATCTTAAAATTGACGATGTTGTCATCTCGAAATGTTTTACCAATATTCAGCAAGTGAATTTTTATTTAAGATGCAAGTAAAGTAGATTTAAATGAACTGTATGTCTATCTAATTGGACTAATTATTCTATCTTGTTAGCGAAAAAAATAATCACAAAATACATTTTTTCAGAAAGTTACAGAATCTGACACTTAAATGTAATATGTTACTTTAAATAAACATATTGTTGTCCATTACGTTTTGCGTACATAATTAGACATAAATGACTCAGTTAATCATGCTGAACTTATATAGTTTAGTATGAGCTTTTTTCTTGATCATTTATCGGTTAGTCATTGTTCGATAACACGTGCCGGAATCGATCGATGATTGATAGGGAGCATCATCGAAACAAATTGATCGAAAGCGGCCTGAATTGAGATGAATAAATTTCAAGATTTTTTTGGTTTCAGTTCCAAGAAGGAATCGTAGTAGTTCGAAATAAATTGAAAAAACAATAATTTTTCACTTTTTGGAGAAGACGTAATACATACCATGAGAACTAAATTGGAACCACAGACTCAGAATATATCGTAAAGAGCACCACATCTCGAAGTTTAATATATTGTCCATAATATGGCACATTTTAGATTAATATTTTATTTTTCAAAAAACACCATTTAGATCTCTGAACACTTCCTACATTGAAACAAAGAAGAAACACCATTATTGAAAAATTTTATGCTCAATGGTTATAAGATTCAAGCGGAGATTAAGTAATTTCGATATTGTACACAAAGGATGCTAAAAAAAAGAAAGTTATCTGTTCTTGATTTTCTGCCTCTTTGTCACACATTGATTCGGATAATCGATTGGACACTATTTTTCTCTGAAAAGAACTCTTACTCAAGCTTTTGGTTAATCATTAATTGTACGATTTGGATCTTGATAAGCTTCTATAAAACTAGCAAGGATCTTTTCTATTGTTATATATATCGCTTGTACTGATGATATATGAGTTAGTTCACATAAGCTATTATCGAGGATACTCAATCGAGCAGCTCTGATTTCACTCATTCTAAAATATGACTTACAGACAAGATTTTCAAGAATTCTGACTCAAGCTGATTCTAGAGTACGGGTAGATACGACTAATTTCGGAGGTGGGTCTGAACATATATATCTATATGGATATGTTTAAGAAAAACTTAAACGTACATCCCATTTGTATCTGCACCCATTAAATTTCTCTAGAATTTCACTTTGGAACGCGCCCTATTTCGGACTGAAACTTCGTCTAGAGCAATCCGCGATTGAACGCAATCTAATGATCAGTTTCAACACTAGTATATATATATATATATATATATATATATATATATCTGTCTATCATCATGCAGGTTGGTCTTTGTCTAGCTATCTCATCTTGCCGCATTTCTTTTTCTCTTGAATAGTTCTAATAATAATCAACAATTTGAACTTGACGCCTGGCCCTCATACACAAGGTGGAAATGATCGACGAAGTTTGTTATGTGGATTTCAACACATTTTTATGTCCATTTTAGATTACATTTGATTTTTAATTAAACTAACAAGATTGATTATATTATTGGTCCTCGTCTTTCAAATTATATTTGGGAATGATTTATGAGTACTATAATAAATGAAATGGTCAGTAAATCAAATAATTATAAAATCAGCTAATTTAATAATTGATCAGTAAAATCACTTAAACTGTTAGTTATTAATTCATTAGGTTTGTAAACAAATTTGAAAAGCAGAAAACTCATTTTATTTACAGTCGATTATATTAACGGAATAGATCAAAAATTGAAATGTTTATAGAGTAAATCATTGTTGTTTTTCTTTTTCTTTCTCTTCAGTTGCCCTACGTTTGTTTTCTTTTTTTTTTAACATACATTTTTGTGAAGAAGAAGAAACATTGTTGTCATTCTTCTTATTGTCCATCATCTAAAACAAAAGCAAAGAAGCTTCTCGACTTGTTTCTTCGGCGTTGTCTCTATCTATCTATATGTATCAGTATTTATTACATATCAAATAAACATAACATATTTCGTGTTTAAAAAATTTAATGTAGTTGTAATTACGGAATTGATACAAGTTTCTCAATTTGAAAGCGATACAGTAGATGAACAATTGATGGAAGAAGATCATGAAATAAGTAGAAATGAAAGAACTTTAAAAAAAAGGGAATCAAAATCTTGGGTCAAAAGAATTGATTTGATAATGAAGGATTTAAATTAAATGATGGTTGATTGAAAGATACACAACTATATGCACCAAGTACAACCAAGGCTCTAGAGGCAACCAATAAAATCATAAAAAATGATGGAATGTCTCGAGAACATCATATTTTATCAAAAGTTTTCACAATGTCTTCAAATATTGCCAAGAATTGGTTAATCGAACGAGATTCATCCTCAGTTAATACAAGAAAATTTGCTACAGAACCAGTGATATCTCTACAATTATAGATTACATCACATCAATAGACTAAATAAAATGGTATCATTTGTTTTTCAAATGATTCTTCGCAAAAAATATTGCACACTAGCTCGTGATTTACAATAAATTACTGAAGATGATTTATGAATAAACCTATAGAAACAAATGGATGACAGCCCTCAATCAATTCAAAAACTCATTTGATATTTGATGTATGAAAACTAAAAATAATTTACATTGGAAAACATTGAAATCCAACTATCCAGTTTCTTTAAGAATTTTATATACAAACACATTGCGAGTTGGGATATTCATTTGAGATATCGTAAACCACTACCAACACCAAAAACCATGCTAATCGATGAGAAAAGAAAAAGAAGTGGATCAGGAGAGGTTAAATCTCGTTTACCAATACAATAATGTAATTTTTGTTATCTTCTTTTCATTTATTCTTTAAATTTCTTTTTATTTATTCTTTAACACATGCACCACGATGGAGTCCACCGGTGGACTCCACTTTGCATTTCATATTTTAATCTCTAAATACGTTTTATTAAAAAAGCAACATATACCATAAGATTCAGCGTGAAAAGCTCTACAATCCCATAGTAAAGCTTATTTTAATGGTGTAATTTTTGTTCTCAAAGAAAGTAAAACTGTGCGTAACTAGTTCTCAAAGTTGCGAAACGGTCATTTTTTCTGCACGAATGTGAAATTTCATTTTTCTTGTTGCATCTTTTTATCACCTAATATTATTTCGTAAGAAAAAACAAAATATAGCACAAGATGCAGTGTGAAACGCTCTACAATCTACATCGTAAAGTTTATTGTTTGTTTTCGAAAAAAGTAAAATTCTGTGCAATCAATTTTCGCAACCTCAAAAATTGGTCACACACAATTTTAGTTTATTTTGAAAACAAAAAGTACACAATTGAAATAATTTTTACGATGTAGATTGTAGAGCTTTTCATGTTGCATCTTGTGGTGTGTTTTGTTTTCTAATAAAACGTATTTAAAGATGTTAGTTTCCATGGAATTTGAATCGTGGTGAATGTGTTAATTATTTGATTTATTCAAATTTTTTCCTACTGGTAAAGCTCTTTTTTCTACTGATAAGTTTTGTTTTTCTACTGACATTAAATGAAATTTTTTACTACTACTTATATTGAATTAACTGACCATTTTAAAACTAATTACTGATAATTTCACTACTGACAGTTCATTATTTATACTGATGTTTTTCATATTTCTTTTACTGATTATTTGATCTATTTCAGAGATCACTAAAATTGCAGCCTTGATATGTCTTAGCAAGTTTACATGGTTTTTTTCTCTTTGTATTTTATTTGTGTACACTAC
>CAJNOP010000269.1:38691-126926 GCA_905250075.1 Rotaria sp. Silwood1
GTAAAAATTTCATTTCGATCGGCCTTACCATCTTCGAGATCTAGAAATGGTCAAAAAAGAGGGGGTACCCTGAATTCATTCATAATCGTCAATAAAATCTAACTCATCATGCATATCAACCAGGCCTTCCTTGTTATAAATTCAGCTGAAATGATTAATCAATTTGTTGAATGGCTTATATTTAAATTTATCCAAAAATACTATCAATACATTAAGTGCATTTAACAGAAACTAAAATTGATTTCTTATCATCGAATTTCGATTAATATAAACATTATCAACAATATGTTTCATTTTAAATTCTTTGAAACAAAATCAAATTCTGATTTATTTATTGATTTTCATTTCACAGAGTATTCAGATTAATATCTAGTCTTAAATTTATAGACTTTTGAAAATCATTTTAATCTTATCCTATGTCAATTAGTATATGGTTTTGAAAACTTACCAATCTCTAATACTGAAACGAACTGTACCGAAACTCGATGAATGCGAATTTTCTCGAGTTCGAGAAATAACAAAAATGAAAAATACAGTATAAAATGCTCCGATCGAGTAAATTTTTTCACATAAAAATGCATCAATGTCAATCAAAATTTTTCATGTTAGCATACTTGTATCACGTTTTTGAGCTGCATTCGACTCATTAATTTTTTTTTTGATATCATCAATACGACTAGTACTAAATGTTTATAAAATTGAAAGAATACGAAAAATTATTTCGTAATTACTAAACAAATAAGAATTCATCTTGCAATAGATACATGTACTTAAAAAATAAAGACTTTTCTTCAAATCTTCATCAATATTATGAAAAACAATTGACTTAATTTTTAAAGTAAAATTGTATATTCAACTATTGCACCAATAGTGCATAAATTTTGTTTCTTATTTCTTCATGAAAGAGACAAAAAAAAAAAATCTTGTCACCAATCACGCATGTCATTTTTATGTTTTTTAATGTTTGTCTCATCTTGATCGAATGGGAATACGTGCATGACAACGACAAGCATCTCTAGTTCTGCCATTTATCGAACAGCTGTCGCATATAGAAGAAGAATAAAAGAAAAAGAAAGAAGACAAATTTGCTTTTTTGAAATTTGAGAACAGACAAGTCATGCCTCTTTTTAAAATATGTGTGTGAAAAAAAAAGAGAATGTCGTCGTATGTGCATATATGTTCTCAGAAAATGATGCCATCATGAACCTTATACTACCACTGACTCGATCATGATAGACAAGAACCTGTTCTTTATGTATATATATATATGTGTACACATAGAACGCAGCTGTTTACTGTCAATTATCTTTGTATATAGCCTGTGCACATAGATATCAAGGAAATCACTAGGGAGAAAAAGAAATATATAGAAATAGTGGCATATATATATAATCGTAGTAGATGCATCCACTTGTTCTTTTACTTCTTATATCGAACAGAAAAATATAGAACACAATGATTTATCAACATCCAAAAAAAAAAATAAAAAGACAAGAAAGAAGAAATTTCTTTTTCTTCTTCTTCTTCTTTTTTTTACGCTCTCTCAACACGGATTGGTTCACATTTGTCACTCAGTAGATTTTTGTCGCCTATCGTTCAACATCTATTCTTCATAATTTTCTCGTTAGAAGAAGAAGAAGAAGAAAAAGAAAATTGACGTGTCAAACAACAAATATATATTATCGAATCGAAACAAGAGAAAAAAAAACAGTTGAGTATGTGTGTTTTTGTTGTAATACGATTAAAACTTGATCTTCTTTCTATTGGATACGATTATACCCACCCTAGTCAAGGATTAGTCTATACTATTTCAAGTTCGTTTTATTGAAAATTGCTTTTTCTGTCTGCATTTGATTTGAAATTGTAAACCAGCAAAGCAAGTGAGCGAACACAAGAAAGATACACTCATAGCAAGAGCGAGAGAGAGAGAAAAGGAGTTAATCATTTGTTCTTTCTCTTTATCATGCATCGTCTCTTCAATCAATCGATCGATTGATGTCTGCTGTTACTATTAACAAAAAAGAAACAAAATCTTCTTTTTTTCTCTCTAGTTCTTTTTACTAATGCTTGAAAGCAATCCGATACCAACAACAACGATTGGTGGTGGTTTCACTAACATCAATACACCATCAACAAGCAATATAATAGGTAATATTTTTACACCCGAACAAGTTGCTTGTGTTTGTGAAGTACTTCAACAAAGTAATGATATTCAACGGCTCGGTAAGATTTTAATAAAAAATTTCATAAGAAAACATTTTGTTTTTCTTTTCTTTTCTCTCTCTCTCTATGATGTAGGTGATTTTTTATGGACATTACCAACATTTGAACATTTTCATAATCATGAAAGTGTTGTCAAAGCTAAAGCAGTTGTAGCATTTCGTCGTGGAAATTATCGTGAACTATATAATATACTTGAACGTTATCAATTTGCACCATGTAGTCATCCACAATTACAACAATTATGGTTACAAGCACATTATAATGAAGCTGAAAAATTACGTGGTAGACCATTAGGTGCTGTTGGAAAATATCGTGTTAGACGAAAATTTCCTTTACCACGTACAATATGGGATGGTGAAGAAACAAGTTATTGTTTTAAAGAAAAATCACGTAATATTTTACGTGATTGGTATTTACATAATCCATATCCATCTCCAAGAGAAAAACGTGAATTAGCTGAAGCAACTACATTAACAACAACACAAGTATCAAATTGGTTTAAAAATCGACGACAACGTGATCGAGCATCAGAAACAAATGATAGGTTGGATTTTTTTTGTCTTTTATGAAATGATTTAGTTTATATTAAGGTTTTCTTTTTCTTTCATTTTAAGAAAAACAGGTGATATGAGTCCTTCACATAATGATGATAATTCATTAGATGATCTCGGATCAACAGGTAGTGAACCAACAACAAAAGGTTTTCAACTTGATTATAATAATCAACAATATCATTATCATCATCATCATCATCATCATATGAAACCAACAACAACAGATATTATTGATTCTGGAGGAATTTTTAAAGATTATCATTCACTTTAAAATACATTTTTTTTTTTCTTTCTTTCTTTCTTTTTGTCTTTGTATTTTGAATGGGATCAGATAAAACAAAACAAAAAAAAAAAAAACATAATACGAAAATGACTAATCGTTTTTTCTTTTGTTTAGCACGATATGTAAATATTTAATTTCTAAGTGCTTTGTGTATATACAAACTTGAAATATGAGATGTGCCTTTCGTGTTAAAGGACGAATTGCGTGATGATGACTCGAAATCGGATCTAATCGATGAGAGCGAGAAAAAGAGAAAAAAAAAAAGAAAGAAAGAAAGCATACATAGCGTTTTGTTTTGTTATTCTTGGAATGAGACAGAGTAACTATCGATAGGGCTTCAAACATCGATTACTGAATGTAACGATTGATAGAAGTTTATCTTTCAGTTATGCTTACGTCATATTGCAATCCCTGTTGAGTATCAAATTTCTTTCTCTTGTCAATCAAGAAAAAAAAATATTATTATGAAAACGTCTTTACTTTAAATATTTTTTTTTGTTGTTGATGATGAAATCTGTATTTTTGGATTAATAGTTTATTTCAAATGAAATAATTCATTTTATATCTTATTTGAGACTTTCATTGATTAGAAAAGTAACACTTATTTAATTTGTCTTGACAAAAAAAAAAGAAAAAGAAATCAATGATATCCCTTGAAGAAGTGAATTAACAGAAAGAATAAAGATATTCATGCTGAGTAACTCACACCTTTCTATTTTTGATCTATGATAGTTGATCTCTGTAATATAAAAAGATAACACATCTATATATAATATATGTATATCATGGTCAAATATCATAAAAAGGAATACATTAGAATGGAATGTTCTATTGTTGCTTGTTCACAAACATTTTAATCCTATTGACTACATCGATGTGCTTCTGTCGGTAATGATCAAAGTATAACTTTCTTGTAGTTTTGTTTAACTAACTGATGATGAAGTACTACTTCTTCCTCTTGTGTATTTTGTTGATAATGATAATAACTGATTAAATTTTAAAAGAAAACATAATACCGTTTTTTTTTTTGTTTTATATTCTTCTTGAGAAATAGATTATTTCACACCTATATTTAGGTGTTCATATGAATAAAATAAGGATAAGTCAATATTTACATATTGGAAAGCTCAAGCTAACTAATCAATTATCAATTATGAATAGAGAAAAAAAAAAGTTTTTTCTTTTTTTTTTCTCGTCTTGATCCATTCTCAATCAATATATTGACACATCGATCAACGAAAAGACAATCATTGTATTTGGTTCACTATCATCAGTTGATCAGATCAATTTCCTGTTAACACCTACATATGGCTCTTAGTTTAAGTATTGTATATACATATTTAGACAGGACACTTTACTTCTATTTGAATAAAACAATAGAGATTAATGTTTAAAAATAAAAATAGAGATGATGATTGAGAATTCATATTATAAAATAGAATTTTTTTGTACGAAGGAATTAGACTCGTTTGATACAGGTAACGAAGATCACTTATGTCGTTTGCATTTTTATTATGTTAAAGACATGGATATACAAAAAAAAATTGAATACTATTATAAGTACAAATATAAATGACTTAATCGTTCAAATTTTCACATCTTAATCCATTAAATTGGTATTCATGGTTTCAAATACAATATATCATTCATAGAATATAACTCATAATTAAAGTATTCGACAAGTTGAAAATTCAATACTATCTAACTTAATCGATTAACTTTTATTTGCAATTAGAATATATAGCCGCTAATAAAAGATCATATGAAAAACATATGGTGAATCTCAGATTACGAAAAAAAAAAAGGAAATCTAACAATAGTATGCCTACCGGCTCCATCTTTGTATGTTTGTTTACAAGAAAAAACAGTTTCATTGTATTCAATAGGTTTCTATTAAAAGCTTTCTTCTTTTATCAATGTTTTATCTTTAGAAACAAAAAAAGATTTTATCAATTTTGTATTAATACATTTTAATTTATAATTTTCATACTCAATTTAATATGTTTTCATGTATAAAACATTAAATTTCTATATTAAGATAAATATTTATTTCAATTTCATTGAATTTAGATTTATAGCATTTGATTATTACCAATAGAATATTAACGAATGATTGATACTATTTGCATCATTTAGATTCTAATAATGTTCATTTGTCAAAAAATATATATATAAAAGATTAACAATATCTTATTTCTTTTGTATTTAATATTAAACTATAGAAATTTTTCATAATTTAAACACAATAAATTCTTTCTAGAACTAAAATTTGCAATTTCACAATATAAATAATAATTCTACAAATATCATTGTAAATGTGAACATGCTTTTTTTCTTTTTTTTTTGATGCAAGGTTAAAAATAAACCATGAAAGAAGTCTATAGCATTATTATTGAGCATATATATCTTGATGAAAAAGATGATAATTATATTGCGTTGAAGGGTGGAGTAAAAAAAAAAAGGGAGTAAATGACAGATGCATTAACTCTTCATTATCTTTACCAGACATACTATATATGTGTTGAAGTTTTTTATTGATTTAATTTATTATCTGAAAAAAATGATGATGATGATATTATCGATATCATCAAAATTGGATAGAAGTATATATATATATATCATTGTAATTTTTATTATGTTTTAATATAGAAGTGAAGACGCAAAAAAAAAGATATTTCAGATTATAGTCTTAAAAGGATAACGGAAATTGTTTTGCTTCGTCAGTGACAAAGGGAAACTTTTTTTCTTTCTTCTTTTTTTTAATGTCGTCATCTCCGTTCACGTCGACAGTAAAATAATCTTGACATCTTCTTATGTTTCTTGTTTTTTTTTTTTTTTTATTCATCTATTTATTATATAAAAGATCTTCTCTTTGAATGCAGAAAAAAATACTGCGCAAAAATGTTTGTTCGCATTATTCTTTAGTCATCTTTTTTCTTTCTTGTAGTTCGATATAAATGTTAGCATTAAAGCATGGCAAGTTAGAAGAAAAAGAAAGAAATTTTTTTCTTTTTTTTGTTTAACATAAGAAATTCATTTTCATAATATTTAATAAAAGAAAAAAATAAAAATAAACATTCTTCTTATTATTTATTCTTTTGAAATTAAATCAAATTATGGCGTTTACAAATTTATTTCGACGTCATTCCGTTTTTAATGAAACTCAAGGAGCTAATTATGTTTGTATGGATGAAAATTCTATTGCTGAAACATTATTAGATGAACTTGAAACACAATGTCAAAATATTTCAACTTCATTATCATCAAAAACAAAACGTAATTCAGAAGTATTAGAACACTCAGGTGGTTTACTTGCATCAACATATAATTCATGTTCAAAACGACGTTCATCAGTTGATTATTCATGGTTAACACCACAAAATAATCTTTTACAAACACAAACTGAATTATATCATTTATCAGATATAATAAAAATGGAATTAAGTGAATTAATACGTAATGTAACACCAAATGATTGTACACTTGTTGTTAATCAATTTCGTCGAAATATACGTTCACAATCAAAAGTTACAACACCTGAAACTATTATTGCTATATTTCGTAAAACATTAGCTGATTATATTGATCAAAAACAAAAAACACGTTCAAGTTCAAATGAAATATCAAAAATTAATGAAGGAAATAATTCAATATCAACAGCACATACATCACTATTACGAAATAATCGTATTTTACCGAAATTTCAATCTGAAGATGAACAACATTCAATTGCTGAATTAGGTGAAATTTCATTAACATCACCACAACATGATTCAAATGATGTAAAACCTCGTTCAAACACTTGCACTTAAAAAGAAACTACTACTATATATATATGTATATTGTATTATTTCTGCATTTACCTAGATAGCTAATGGATATTGATGTTATTAAAAAAAAACAAAAAAAAAAAAGAAGTTCCTCTGTTGTTGTCTGTGTGTAATCTTTTTAGATGTCGAAACCATGAACTTTTATGCATTGATATAAAAAATTTTTTTCTAAAAACAAAGCTATTTATGGTAGTAAAAATTAGAGATATATTTACACCAGAAATACTATTATCGGAATACTAAGTTGAACAATTTTTAGAAAGCTAAAAATTGCCATTGTCTTCATTCATGATGTTGCCTCGAAACAAGATTGAATATCTTCATAAAAACTTCTGGATATGTGTTTAATGACAATATCGTTAATTCTATACTTGAACAATCAAAGTGTAAAAAAAGGAAAATTGCTCGTTATATGATAATTGAGCATATAACGGATATTATTAGCATCTCAAATATATCATTATGAAAATATATTTTTAGAAACTAGTTAGAGATTGCAATAACACTTGATAATGTATTTCATTTTATATTTTATACATTGTTGATTATCCATGTTTAAATATTCCACAAAAATAATATCAACATAGTTTATTTAGTACAAACAATTCTTAAATAATATCTTTTGCAAAACTTTTTAATCATTAATAAAAACAAGAAAAATTTCTTAGTTTATTTCAAAAAAAATGGTTTCTAATATCATAGATCAACAGTAATTATTAGGAATTATTATGACTAAACATATGCCTTATTATTTGAATTAATGAACATAGTATTGAAATCATGTGACGAGGTATCTATCCTCAATTAGATTCAATAAAATGATTTGAAAACTTTAGTATTTTAAAGTAAATTTCAAAGCTTATTCTCATCTAGGTTCTAGTTTTCTATATTATCCTAGTAATTAAATGATATACAAAATATGATGTAACTCGTCTTGAGCTCTAAGACTTTAGAACATGTCACATCTTCAAATGCGTGACAAATCTTTTATAATTGAATCTTTAATGAGGATAATTTTAATTCAATTTGAAAACTATAATGTCTTCCCTATATTAATTGACTTCTATTATGAAAATTAAAATTTTGAAAGAATCATTAATTCAATAAAGACGATGACGATACTCTTCGAATAAATTCTCGTCTATTCTATGAGTTAGAATTTATAAATATTTATCAATTCAAAATCTAGTAAAGAGTATTATATTTATCATTGACTAACATTTTGAACCCTATGAATGATCATAAAAATATCTAATTCATATACTTAGTAATAAATAAAATTATCAATGCAAAATTACTAATTATAGAATTCGCCTCAGTCTTATCGTAAAACATTCATAAAAAGTCAATGTCATACAAAGTTAAGAATATTAATAATTTTCAAAGGCATTTCTTCTATTAATATTATCACTCATTGTATACAGAAGATAATGAATAATTCTCTCCGAGTATTTGAATATTAAATCTACGAGAGAAAAGCTTTGAGAAATATTATAGTACTTGATTTATATATGAATATTATTTGAAATATTCATCGTTAATTATTTATAGAGATTGGATATATTTTTTTGTTAAAGTTGATGAAATTATTGAAATATATTTTAGAAAAATGAAACAATCAAGTTAGATATTCAATATCATATAATATTAAGAAATTATTTTCTATTACTTTTTTAACTTTCACTAAAATCAAATGATTAACTTTCCAATATTTTGCAAAGCACTAGCTTCATATTGATCGTAGCAGCAGTATGACTTTTCACAAAGCTCTCATTCGAGAACATAATAAGATACGTGCTTCCGACACAACTATTCTAAAAACTCATTTTGAATTGATAAACATACGATTTTTTTTTAAATAGTTATACAACATGAGAATGACTTTAATGGATTTTTTTCTTATTGAGTCCCCATTATTTTCGCAAGTCTCAAAAACAATAGAATCAATTGTCATAGGACGATTTAGAGAAGACAAATATCAATGTAACAATTGCAATAAAAATTTCACAATATACTTAATTGATACAAAACGTGAAGAACTATGATTTAATCTATTTTAAAGTTTCTTTTTTTTTTCAGAATATTTTGATCTTTATTCAATGGAGAAAATCATCAAAAGCATTCGAATTGTTTTCTATAAATCATTTAGGAGAAAAGTGAGACAAATTCTGTGAATACAAAGACACATAAAAAAAAACTGAAAATAAAAATTATGTCATCCTTTTTGTAATACTTATTAGTGTCAGCTTTAACAGATTATTAATTATACGTGTATGATGACAACAAGAAAAGAAATGAAACTAATAGTTAATAATTAGTCTTAAATTCTTTAAGAGATTATCCATCAATTTATATATATATAATGACTATAATCATTTTATTTTCTAATTATTTTGATTAACTTCATTAATCCAATCGATCGATTCTTTGTTAAAAATATTTTATATATTTTAATATTGCATATGCATGACCTTGTGTTTTCTATAGTATTTATGCAACGTAAACAGCTGAACAAGGATTCATGTTGTACAGATTTCGAACTTTATTACAAGTTTTTTGACACCTACTACAATTACTTCAAATCTATTAGGACAATTCAACTATCTACTTTCATCTAAAATATAAACTATTTGTGAGAAAAGCATAAAAGTTTTTTTTTGTTCAATATCAAAACAACGATGCTGATATAGAATATGCAAAATAAAGGTTTTTCGAATCCAATAAAAAAAAAATCAATTCGCTCAAGTGTTATTCCATAATAAATATAAAAAGTGATTGATTTTATTTTTTTAGAAAGAATAATCTTTGTTTCTTAAAAACAAATCTTGTTTTACTTCTAACAAAAATTATAAAGAGTTGAAATCAAAAAATAAAAATAAATAAGATGAAGACGCGAATCGAAGTGAAACTATGATCAATTCAATCATATATCAACAAGTAAATAGAACACGATTAACGATCAAAATGTTGTTTTATTTTTTTCTTTTTTAATATACCGAAATTTCTCTATGCGATAACGAGAAACTTTTTATCTTTGTATATTATGGTTTCAAAATTTTTCTTTATCCTCACCTTAATATTAACTATTTATAGTAACCGTTTACAACAATTGTAAACAATGACTTACTGTTAACTACTAGTGTTTTAATACAGCAATTGTAAACACTGCTTTGATAAGATCATAAGGTATCGTATACAACTACTGTAAAAAGTTTGATGAACTATCAAAGTTTTTTTTTTTTCTTTTTTATCATACTCCGTCGTATTCGTGTTGCATTGAGAAAATCGTTTCGGATTAATATTTCTTAAATGTAAAAAAAAAAAAAGTGATGATCTGTGTAACAAAAAACGTTTCGAAAATTGACTTTGATTAATATTTCATAGATTTACTAACAATAACTAAAATTTCATCAATATTTTTCTATATTTTTATCGTATTGTATTTTCACACTATTCAATATAGAGTAATGACACATAATCACTGTCAAATACAACAACAAAAAATGGTTTCAACAAACCTTGATACAATATCATTATGATTTTCGTGAAGACAGCAATACATCATCAACAGTTATAATCGTTTTTATATATTTTATTCAAAAAAAAAAAACATAAGTGAAGTGTCACACAAGTAAAAAATGAACAGAAACAGAGAAGCTATGCAAATTCCACTTTTTCATTGATAGAATTGATTTTATCTATAATTGTTTTGCAAAATGTTCTAAAATACTCATGGAACAAAAATGAAATGATTTTTTTTTAAAAATCATCGGTAAACCTACTGTATCGATTTACTACAAACAAATCATGAAGTATCTCAATTCATTTTCTTTCTGCAAAAAATTTGCTTTACATAATTTTCTTCATGCTTATTGTTTAAAATAGCTATACTGATATCAAAATTGTATGTTCATCATTTTGAAAATTTAAAAACAAAACTATTAGATAGAATTTTTCATTGATACTATTGTATTTTTCTTACCAAAATTTTCTTGATTGTTCAAATTGATCTTCGATCAGTAACGTTTAGTCTTTTTCAAAATTTCTCTTCTATTTTTCGTCAGATCGAAACACTATCATAAGATAGTACTTGAAATTCTGCTAAAAGTTGTATACTTAGTTTATCAAATATAGTCTCTTCCATATTTTGAAATCAAATTTAATTGTACAGAATGCAAATTTTTTCCTTGTTTTTTTGACATAATATTGACATTGTATTGTTGATTATTTTTTAGGCACGAACAAATTTTTCTTATTGAAAATGATTCCCCTGAAGCACGAGCAATTTATGCGGAGTCATTACCAGCTTTCATCAAGTAACAAAAATAGAGAAGCAATTTTATAAGTATTAAGAGTGCATTTATTTATTGACTAGCTGTTGTCTTGCACACGTTATTTTGGTTTATATAAAAAATGATTATTTTTATTATCAAAATGCTAAGAAAATTTATTTTTTTAAAATATTGACTGAATTCTGTTATAAATCTCTTTATTATTATTTTGATATATGCCGTTTTTCTTTTTATCAAACTCGAATAATAAGTTTCTTTTTATGATTGTAGGTGACTCAAATTTGACCTTGAATAAAAGTTTAAAGAAATATAGAAAACTCAAGCAAATAACTTGAATTATTGAAGAGCTTATTCAAGTTTTATTTTTTTTTGTATCTCGACAGACTTTTAAAACATTGTGTACGTGACATGTTATTTACACTTTTTTATTATTTGTGATTCATCCATAAACGATCTATTACAAAATGTAGGAAATATTAAAGAATTGATGATAGTTTTGCAATGTTGAATATACTTAGGACAAACCAAAAGTTCGTAGAACAGTTTTAAATAACCTTATCGGATAAGGTAATCTATTCAGAAATGAAAAAGCAAATATACCATGTTGTAGAGCTTTTTGAGGCGCGTCAAATGGTATATAATAAATCCTGTTTTCATAAGACTTTGAAGGAACTAGAGTCAATTTACTGATAGACGACTACATACCCACACTCACATCCACTCATACCCACACTGGCAAGATGACCGGAGATGCTACATATATGAGGTTGTAGCCCGTCAAAAACTCTGCAAAATCGTATGTGAGAAAAAATATTTTACAAATACTTTCGACTAATTCCAAGGACCACAATATTCAGTAACCTATCATACTTAGGTGATGGTGTGAGTATGAGTGCGTAGTTGTCTATCAGTAAATTAACTCTAGTTCCTTCAAAGTCTTATGAAAACAGGATTTATTATATACCATTCGACGCGCCTCAAAAAGCTCTACAACATGGTATATTTGGTTTTTCATTTCTGAATAGATTACCTTATCCGATAAGGTTCTTTAAAACTGTTCTACGAACTTTTGGTTTGTCCTAAGTATATTTAAATTTATGTTCATAATATTATTTATTATTGAAAATAATTTATAAAATATATAACCTATAATAACTTGATCGAATAGTTTGAAACATATTTTCTAGTTAAAATCAATTTTTTTTTTGCTTGAAAAGAAAATTCAGATTGACTGATAAACATTATTACGTAGTTAAAATTTTGACTCAATTGCACTCCAATACATTGAAGTCGTTTTAATTGTTTTTTTTTATATTGATTTTAATCCAAAACAAAAAAAAACCCGAAGAGTATTTTTTTTTGTTTAATGTATATATATACACTCAAAAAGAACTACGAACAACTAAGTTTATTGTTTAATTCATGTCTTTGGCTTATGATCAATCACAATATGGAAAAAATTACAAAAATATCATCTATTTAAATAATTATTTGTTCTTTAGACTATACCGAATTATATTTAGTATAATACCAACAAGAACTGAATTTGAATACATGATAAAGTTGTCGTATCGAGTATCTAGTATAAATAAAGCAAATTATTCTATTTTCTATTGTCTAATTTTCAAAAAAAAGAAAAGTACTTAGATAGTCTATTACATAAATTAAAATAAAAATTGATTTCATAATCATTTTCTTAGTAATACTGAAAGATACAAAAGAAAACAAAACTAATAAACTTACTCACTGGTAGAGTTCGACGATTCTAAAACAAACTGTGACTGACTTTTTTTTTAAAATTCTTGGAACTGAAACAGTGTAAAAAGAAAACACTTTGAAACCGTGAAGCTATGAAATGGATTCAACAACTCTTAAATCTATATCGAGAAATCTTTATTTTTTTTTGTTCTTGAAACTAAAGGATTCAGTATATATGTATAATATTTCTCTATTAAAGTATTAAAATGTGCAATATTTTAAATCTCAACAATTCAATAGTGAATAATTCTTAATATAGATTTATAATGTTTATATCTATCTGATGATGTGACGATTTCAGTTCGATGTGATGTTTTGAAACTCGAATTGAAACCGGAACTGAACATTTTTCAGTCTCGTATCAATGAAAAATTACACAATAAGACTGCTTTGATCAGCTTCGTATTCATAATGATCGCGTAAGAAAAAAATGGATATTACTATCTATATATATCATAGTTGAATTTGTTTCAGTGCATTCTTTTTGAAAACGATTCAGTAATAAGAAGAAAAAAAATATTGTCTATCTTCTTTGTAATTGGAGTAGGAGAGCTCAGATGGTCAAATATACTGTTTGAATTAAACATCGAACTTTTGTCTGGTAATTTTTAAAATTTTATCCATTATATTTTTTTTGAGCGCTTGTTTTGTGTCAATAATTCAAAATCCTTTGGTGAAACTTGAATAATTTTATACACATTCTCTATTGAATTTAAAGTTTCAAAGCAGGAATTAAATACTAATTACTTAAAATCAAAGTGCGTATGAATATTTTTCTACCTTCAAATTTTCGAATATTGATACTATAACAGATGGTAAAGATGTGAATGTATGTCTTGGCATGGGTACAGATTTGTGTTGGATTGAAGTTAAGATGCATGCATACATATATACACATCAGTTGTAATGACTATAGCCATCTTTCACTCTATTTTTGATCAATACAAGATACAAGGACAATTGTTTTTTGTTTCTCTAGCCTTGAATAGTTGAATCCCTTTTTTGATTAGTGCATGAAGCACAAATTGATGTCCTTCAAAGGATTAATATTTAAAAAAAAAACGAAATATATATGCTTCCATTACAAAAGTATAGAAAAAATATTTTAGGCAAGGAAACAATGGTAAGTAAAATATGTCATTGAATGATATTTGTCTTATTCCTAATTTTTATCAATTATTCTTCTTGAAGTGTTTACTTAACATGAAATTTCTCAATAATTTTTGTAATAAAACTATCCATTCAAAACATTATTCTATTGTACAAAATATTTGAATTTCTATTTCAAAAGAGATTTCATTTATATTTATGCTAAACATCACTTAGTGCTTTTATTGAAATTTAAAGATGAAAAACCTATCGGATTAATAGCACAATATTTTTGATAAAATGTATGGTTAAATTTGTAAACAATGCATTGATTTCTCTCAAATAACACGTCAACAATTTACATATACATATTGGATGTTATAGATATTTTTATGTGTTATAGTGAAAACTCGTATATATATTTAACACTAATGGAAAAAATCTCTATAAGTATCAGTCTATATAAGCAAAAAGAGAGTGGGCTAAATCGATGATCTCAAATTTTATTCACTAAAAGATATACGATACAGACAAGTATTTTATGAATTTTGATGCAAGCCACTTCAAAGAACATTGAATTTTGTTTTTGTTGAATTCTTTTTACTGACAGCTCTAAAAATAAAGAGTTTTTTGGACTGATTATCTCGATAATTCACGATTTTGAACACTTTCGAACCTTCATATCTCAAAATATTACATTTCCAGAGACATGAAAAGTTTAATTTGAGATTTTAGCATTAGCACATAGTGCAATTCAAAGAGCATTATTATAAACATACATTTTCACTATGTTTGTATAATAGAAAGTTTAAAAACTATAGTCATGAATGGTAGAAGAAAATACTGGTAGAAATGCAGTAGCATATCTACCACAGAATTGAGTGTCTCATAATTTCATTTTGAAACATCGTTTTAACATAAAAATAATGTAGAACAGGTTTCTGAAGACGTTCTTTCTAATGCACTTTGCATAGATGCTGAAATTCGACAGTTTTCTGTGCAATTAGTGGTAATAATGTATCGATCCCAACTGATGAAAAGTAGTGGAATAATGTGTTTTAATTGTCTAATAACGAATCTGATAGAAAGAAGAAGTTACAATATTACTTTTTCTCCTTAGCAATAAATATGCACATCCTTCAACACTCTTATGTGGAATTCACGTGTATTTTTGAAGAAAATTCGGAATGTAAGCCTTCAGCTTAGATTTTGTGACTAAGGATGTCATGTTAGCATTAGTATTATTAATTCTAATACATACACTGTATGTAAGTTCTATAGTATTACCTTCCCATAATAACTTTAATTGTTTAAGAACTGCCTGGTGACATTCTTTGTAACATTTCAAAAGCCACCTGGGGATGTTTTTTTGTTACTTTTCAAAAGCTAAATGGGGTTACTATTTGTAAATTTTCAAAGACTACCTAGGGGTGCTCTCTGTCACTATTCATCTGCTATATTGACATTAGGGCAGTATTTTTTTTTTATGAGAAGCATTCAAACATGAAATAATATTTTATAATGGACTGATGTTTCTACAATAACTTATTTGCTGATTTGGATCATGAAAATTTCAGGTCTGTTGTCTGAAACATTTTATTGATGCTTTAATATAAAATACACATGCTTTCTCAACTATGCACGAAAACATATGAGTGTATAGAATGAAATTACTGCAAAATTACAGTAGATATTTTTTATCACAATTAAACATCGCTAGTTTCATTGTTGCACTTTGATTCGGAATATTGTATTATTCTTTGATTGGATCAAGTCACATACAAACCAATGTAAAGTATTGAGAGGATGTGAAATTCTGTAAAAACACATCTTACAGAAAACGAAACAACATTTTTTTAAGTATCTAGTTTGCGATCTCACTACTTTAATTTATATGGATCGTTTGTGTAGAGTTGACTCTAGAAATAGTGTGTCAAGATTTGCGGCATATTATGTATGAATTCTAAGAACTAATGAACTTTAGTTTAATCGGTTGTATGAACTGAATTTCAGCAATGTTTACTCATTGTTGTTCTGATGAGACAATATCTTTGATTTTTATAGCATCCGCATCATCTTTTTTAATGCTTTTTCACTTTTGAGAAAATCTATTTTTCTAAATGTGACGTGAAAAAATTGAATTTCCCTGCATTACTCTGGACTTCTTCTATCGGAACTACGCTTTTTTGTGACAAAAATATAGTAATGAGCATCAGCATTAAAAGCAAGCGGATTTAGATCTTCTTTAAAACATCTTCAGTTCATTTCAACATTTACGATGAAAATCTAGATTATCGTACAAAATAACACTTAGACTTTTCAACATATACATTCAAATGAAAAACTAGACATTTCGAGATATTATCGATGCACAGGCATACGATGAGTATTTTATTCTGATTCTGAATATTATATTTTCATCACAAAGAAGGATATGAGGGAACAGAAAATTAACCCCCACATCCCATGTATATTTTATATTAAAGCATCAATAAAATGTTCTTGGTGACAGATCTGAAATTTTTCATGATTCAGATCAATAAACAAGTTATTCCAGAAACATCAGTTCATTATATAATATTATGCATCATGTTTGAGTGGTTCTAAAAAAATACTGCTATATTGACACTATAGCAACTGAACAGTTATAGAGAGTACCTTTAGATAGCCTTTGAAAAGTTAAAGGTAGAAGCCTAGAACCGACAAGAAATATATGTATTAGAATTAAAAATAATACTAAATTAATGCCAACAACTAAGCATTAATTAATTCTAATCCCAATAATACTGAAGTATTAGGCATTAATCAATAATGCTAATTCTAATTCGACATTCGTATTTACGATTCTCTCCTACTTACTCATTTAAAAAGCTGAAATCAAACATCATTGAATATGTTCCTATAACAACTGAGGACAACCAGTGTCAGATCATATT
Source organism: Rotaria sp. Silwood1 (assembly GCA_905250075.1). Taxonomy (NCBI): domain Eukaryota; kingdom Metazoa; phylum Rotifera; class Eurotatoria; order Philodinida; family Philodinidae; genus Rotaria; species Rotaria sp. Silwood1. The sequence goes on from CAJNOP010000269.1 coordinate 55,657, forward strand.
CCGAGAGTTTCTTAGGAAAGAAAAAAGACATCGAAGACCATTAACGCCGTAGATTAACTGTTCTAGAAAGTTTAGTTTCGCAAAGATAAAAAACAATATTTAAGATGTTAATGATGATATTAAGTGATGCATGAATTTTCCATAATCGTCACACGATCAATATAAAAATCATGAACTGATCAAGTTATAACTTTTTAGTGAAACGAATCAATATCAATGTTGCTGAGTATATCTATATACATCATAGTGTATTAAGATTTGCTTCTGATATAATGAATAAAAGAAAAATCATGAGCGAAACGCAATACGATAAACAAAAATAGAGTGCCAGTAAGACGAAGGAGAACAATTTAGTTCGAAACGCGAGAACAAATAAGACAGATTCTTTTTCTGGCGATCGATTATTCTTGAAAAATAACCATAGTTTGCTAGAGATTTTTCAATGAACGCATTTTATATCAGTATCATGAAGCTAAAGAAAACATGTGAGTTCCATATTTTAACTGTCAATGCACGACGTTGGCAAACTGTTTATGATATCTTTACTTTTTGAGAAATCCATTGAAGATATTGATACCAATTGATCACCTTTGTGCTCTCCATCCATAGTTACCTAGATACAATGTTCAAGTTAATATTTACTCAACGACTGCAATTTTCAAATGCACAAATTACGTATCCGGTTAACACGCTTTACTTGGGTTTTCACAGACAATCTCCTCTTCTGGAGCAGCCTTTGATAGTTCAAGCTGAGTCTCGTGTGACTTTCTTCGCCAAAGATTTTACTTCCAACTTAAGGATGGTAACTATTAAACTATTCGATTAGATTATAGATAAGTTCGATTGAAAACTCGGATTTTCGTCAATAAGCCTAACATTAAAGAAATTGTCAATGTGAACGCAATACTCAATCGATCTCGAGTTTTTACTGAGAATAAGTTTCTGGCCTTTGGCAATTTTGAGAAATAAAGTCTTGAAAGTGTTCAAAATTGTGATTTTTCTCCTAAAAGCAGAATAGATAAAATGCCAACAACTCAACCGATTTAGCTAAAAATTTTCTTTTCAATATAATTCATAGGCATGTGTATTTAGAACACGTTTTGAGCATAATTAGTAAAGCCATTCCTGGGTCAAAATTTATTAAATGCTTGCCTCCATTATACATCTTAAATTGAGCAACATCTGAGACATTCGATCGGGCATATTATCTATGTATCAATCGTGGCTTATATCCAACGACTCATAAGATATCGCGTCAGAATTCTTTGAGATTTTTATTCATAATGGTTTTGATTTAAACGTAGAACCAACGTTTGCCTTTTGCCCGGTAGATTATTTGTTTGAATCGTTAGTAGGGTTCGTGAGATAGCTAGAAGTTAGCTTGTTTAAACACAGCCATACTTTCGTCCCTTAGGAGAATAATTCTGCTGAACACATAAAAATCTTCCATATATGTATATTGTTTAAAATGGAGTAATAAGAAAGCGAATGAGAAATAAAAATGAAGATACAATTGAATATCAATCAGTATGAGACAAATATAAGTCCATGTGAAAAGACTATAATAGATCCCGATGAGGAGACAATGATCTTTCTGGTAAAATACAAATATATGATAGAAGAAACTAGATTTACTGTCGAGATTTTATTATCATTTTGATACATATCTCACATCTAAAATAACTCTCCTTGCTTTGACCTTTCCAAACTATCGCTTTTTATTTCAAACCAGTAACTGTAGTACATCCTGAACTAATGTTTCTCAAAACATACACACTTTGATGTCATGAAGTTTGTCATCTTGAAAACTCTGTTCCACACATTGAGCCAACGTTAGGATAGTGCATTATTGTGTAGGCCATTCAGATGAAACAAAGTAAAGAGAAGTTATAATGAATTGCAATTTTTCTTCTCTTTTTAGGTGTTCAGTAAGAACTACAAAACTTTTTTACTCGCTGCTTTTTCTATTATTATCATCGTTCAAAACACTCCCAAATGGTTATTGAGACCAGATTTTTCGTCGTCATTGATAAATTATGATGATTTTCTTTTCGATATTGTTTATACTTATGTCAATGGTAGTAATGAAGAATATATTCGACTAAAAGACTACTGGTTTTCTGTCGATGGGCAACTTTTGGGCAGCCATCGTCTGCAAGAACGTCACAGCACTGCATCGAGTCTATCGAAAGACAATCATGAATTATGTTTTTCACTACGAAGTATTGAAAAGTATATGCCATCATTTCATGGTCATATCTATGTTGTAACCGATCAAATACCAAATTGGTTAGATATTTCAAAATCAAAGTCACAACTCCGAGTGATTTCAACTCGAGAAATCATAGATAAGAAGTATCTTCCAACATTTAATTCTCATGCTATCGAAGCTAATCTTCACAAAATTCCAAATTTGAAAGAATTTTATCTTTATTTTAACGATGATTACATACTTGGACGTCCAGTTTCGATCGATGATTTTTTCCTCGATGGAAAATGTCCAGTCATTTATGGTGACGATCGTTTAACATCAAACACTAATGTTACATTGAATATTCATAAAAAAGCAATGTTGAATACAAACTTTTTACTTGACAATTTCCTGACTAATACAAATAGAAACGTGAATACAAGTGATCGACATTTTCTTCCACATGCTCCACATCCAATCAGAAAATCAATTGCTGAAGAGGTTTGGTCCTCGAAGTTCACCGAAATTCATCGTGAACAATCATCACATCGATTTCGTGACATGAATGATGTTCATCCAACTTATTTTATTTCGCGGTATTTAATTGAACAGTCGAACGGATGTGTCGAAGAACGACGAATGAAAAGTGCTTGTCCACCTGATGGAGAAGATTTTTGTAATCAAGTACTTAAGAATAGTTTAAAACAAGCAAGGCTATTTTTTGACGGTCTTCGTTATCGACCACAAATGCCAAAATTTTTAAGTATTAATGATCGTACAAATAAAAATTATACACATCAGGGCAGAATTCATGAGGAATTTCGACGCTTTTTAAAAGAAATGTTTCCACATAAAAGCAAATTCGAATTGAAAGATTGTACACTGTGAAAAGAAAGTAAAATTTTGACTAATAAACAGAAAAACAAAAAAACAGATGCAAATGTCTCGTCGACAAGTCTACTTATTCAAATCTTCTTTGCAAGATATTTAGTGATTACTGTTCAATTGTTAGTAGAAAAAAAATCAATTAGTAATTGTAAATCGTACTACATTGCTGTCGATTTCAATTTACACTCTGCCTTTCTTTCTCAGTCGAAGAGTACTCAAATTAGACTTAACGATTTAGTTTATTAGGATTTTCCTTTTTTTAGAGCAAAGTGTATAAGGTAAGGATGGAAAGGTGAATTAGATCAATCATGTGTATCAAGAGAAAAAAGTATCATAATTACCTCAATAGTTCACGAAAATGCATGTAAGTAAACAAAACGAATGTGTCTAGAATGGATATGGATAAGTCGCGATCATGCACTTGCGACTTATTTCGAGAATCTCATCAAGTAACTTCTAATGTTCTACATTTTCCGACTAATTAGAATTTAAAGAAAACAAATTTCATTGATGAATGTTGGAGAACATTAAATAAGAGAAGTTTTGTGAGAGGATCATCCGAATCCATTGAGTTCCACTGAAAACAAGTATGGGCTTTGATTTTCTGTAACTATTGTGGAAAGATCATATATCGTACGTATATGCCAAAGACAAAACACTAATAATCCAGGTCAACCATACATTTTATTATTTTATTTTTATTTTTCTTGTACTAAAAGGTGAGATCGTTGCATGAATTAAGGATCAATTTTGATTTTGTTCTACATGAAGATGCAAGTCCTCTTCAAAAACAAACATCCTAAAGAGAATTGAGATCGAAAATATGGCACATAGACCCAAAGAGTAAATTTTCAACGACTAGTATGACAAACAACTAGGAAGACTGTTTCAATTACAAAACTGCTTTGAGACAGAATCATTTCCCAACATGATCGAAAGAAAATATTGCTAACAAGACATTTCAAAAGAATAATCACGAATACACGAAAATATACTGCACACATCTACAGAAAAGGACAAATAAAATGAACAAGTTCATTTTTGATGATTTCGAATAATGAAAATCGTTTATAGTTGTGTTTTAGTCTCGAATGAATTTCTAAAGACAATCTAAGAAGAGTGTGAACGTTATGTCCTGTATTTTTACGAGTAAGATTTAAGTGAATAGCCAATTAGAAATCAGACAGAATTAACTACGATGAAAGCAAAACTATTAATGTCTATGTGAAGAAACAGCTCAATGCTCATTTTATTGCGATGAATGTTGCTTTCCTTTACCTTGGAATGAATAGTCTATATACAATTCAAGAAATAATCGAATTATCTCAGCATTGCTATTTGCACATCGCAATGATCTATAATCATTTTGCCTCAATAAAACAAAATTCAATGAAGAATATCTTCGGAAATGATTCGAACAAGCCTTGCATACGAAATATATTGAACAATGAAAATAATTATCTATACTAAAAAAGAAATTACTTCGTTCAACTGGTGGATACAAAATAAGATGTTTTCAATTGACTGTTTAAGTTAACAACAAAATCTGACAATGAGTCTGCCTTAGCAATCTATCTGCTCTCATATTTGTGTTTTTATCATTCGATAAAAATAGTTGAACAACAGAATAGATGCAACAAAGAAAAGTGGAAGTAGATAGAAATGTGAGAGAGCGGAGATTATGCTAATGACAGAAAAGAAGGTATTGGGTACAAAACTATGCTATGTAAACCTAAAGAAGTTCGATTTCACCCTTCATATATGACATGGCAGACACAACTTCACAAATAGTATTTTGTATTAGATATAGCATATAGAATAACTAACTGCTTTTCAAAGTTAAGAGATTTCGTCGAAAGTTTTGCAAATTCAATTGGATGTTTTATTGTCATTTGATCTTGGCTTATGATGTTGCTTTCAGAATAGTTTCTTGATAATGTTGATAAACACAATAATAATAGTTACTTTTAAGAGTACCTAGTAATTATACTCATGAGCAATATCAAGAAAAGATGTTGAAAGTAAAATGAGAGCACAAATTGAAATCTACTAAATAGCCATGAAACATCTAATCAAATGAGCAAAGCTATGGTGAAAAGCGCTAGTATCAAATACTAATCAGTTATTCAATCTACCACCTTTATTTTGTATTATTATTATTCAATATGAAGAAATTGAAGATAATATTAACAGACTTCATCAAACAATAAAGATAAACAGTAAAAAACGGCCTTGCTTTTTTTCTATTACACTGGTGCATATGTTTAGAGTAGTAGTAATAGATCAATAATGAGTAAGTTCTTCAAATTTTTATGATATAGTTCAGACATATCTATATGAGTTTGTGACTTACAATATGATCATCGCATTGAACTATGATACGAAATACGAAAAAATATTTGATCGGTAACATTATGATACAATAAGAAAGAAACATATGAGAGAAAGTGGATCCAATAGTAGAGACAATAAAACAGAAAATAAAACGTTTTGCTTTCTTCGCGGCAATTTTTTCTTTCATCTCTTGTAGTTCATTCAGAACTTTGTTTGTAGCTTGACGTATGAAATGATGACGATAATGTTTCAAGTATTATCAATCGATGCTTTGCATGTTGGCTCAATTCAGACGTCTGATAAAATTTAATCATGCACTTGTCCATGAGAATTTTATTTTCTTTGAACATAAGTATGTCTGTTATTGAAACTTAGCGTCAAATAAATGGAAACAAAGAAATTTGACTAGATAAGAGAAGAGTGGGAGTTCAATGAACATCGGGTTTGTGTTGGTGATTGTTGATCGTATTACTCGTTTTTTATGTCAAAAATGATGGTGTTGTCTTTTTTTTTCCCATTGGATGAAAGTGAACATTGATAATATGCAGACCTGTCAACAAGATAGATTTAAAATGAACGAAATTAAGTTGTTCATGCAATGAGAAAATGAGAAAAAGTCATCAAACTGCATCTTACACGTATATTTCTTTGTTTCAATGCACAAGTTTAATATGTGAATTTCGTTTCTTGTCTTATTTATATAATAGAAGAATTGAAGAAAATGAAAAGAATTATTGTTCTATTGTTACATATGACGGTTGGCATTGTTCTATTCATTCACCGAACATATACTCAACACTAGTCTGCAATATCCATCAGATCTCGTCTGAAACGTCTCCCATACACATCATGACTATTTATATTAACAAGAAGTGTCCTGTAATCCTGTCTGAACTAGCCCAGGATCTCCTTTAACCTCGTCATGCCTTGAGGTGTCGAACATGAAAATCGAATTCGATTAAATGACTACTATTGAAATTTCAATTTTCAAGTTTTGACTTGCAGCTTTCAAGTTTCAGATTTCAGTAATTTTTATTTTCGCGACATCCACATCGAGAGACTGGCTGTGTTTATTTCAACATTGAAAATCGAAACTTGAACTTTCAAAGTTGAAATCTGAAACTTGAATGGAAATCAAGCTTCGAGTTTGACATATATGAAACTTAATCACGCAGGTTTGATAACACAACGATATCGTATATAAGCAGTCCTTTCTTTTTTTCCATCAGAATTCGAGTATCATTCATCGCGATTATTAAACGCAAGTTATTCTACACATGTAAGTGAGTATATCATTTAACAGTCTTAGTATAATAGAGTCATCCTTTTTACATAAGCATTATGATCTCGAAACAACTGGTTTCAATTTTATTCTTCTTTATTTTGGTGCTTGTGGCTCAAGCTGCAAATCAATTCGATAGAGATTCAAATGACAGTAAATAAAAAGCTATCAGCCATTCACATAAGATTTAATTATTGTTAATTTTTCAGATATGTCTATAAGCAAAATCGTATCGGGTGCTTTTCGTAGTGGCAGTTGTAATCCATTAAATAGCAGGGATAAAGCGATATGCACAATAAGGTGCCATTTGAATGGCTACAAAATTGGTCGGTGTCAACGGTTTAGAGATCAATTCATTTGTTGGTGTCAAGGATGATCAACATGCACTTTACTGTATGTCTAATCTAGATGTTTTAAAAATAGTTTTTTAATTATTTTTCGTGAGATAATAAATTCAACATATTGATGAAAAAGAGCATGTATATATATGTTTGATTTGCCTGTTGATAGCAGATTTATTCGAAACTTTAGTCGATCAATTCGCTACAACTTTACAAAAGATGGCAGTACTACAGTAGAGTATCAGTTTTTTTGTAGTCAGAATCAGTTGAATCGTTTTTTCATTGAGCCAAAGTGTTCGAACGAATATTCCTAGCTTAATCGGTCAAAAGGCAATTGAATTCATATGTATTAGAAGACTATGTCTTTTGTGAAAGAAATTTATCGAAAAACGATAACTCATTGAAATTTATTTATTATATCACACTTTGTATCGAAACATATGGAATTAGAAACATTTAAGAGTTTCAACAAAAAGCTCTTTTTTTTCTGGCATTCCTGATATACTCAAAATATTACATGATAGTCAGAATTCACTAAAAGTTGAGAAAAATAACAAATATAAACTTGGAAAAGTTTGATCAACGTGGCAAAAAAAAGAAGTCAGTGAATATCGAATCAATCTGCATTGAAATGATTGCTATTGATGATGTTTTGATCAGTGCAGTTACTATCTATTCATTTAATAGTAGACTAGTTAATGTGTGATTAAAGTCGATACCAGTTTGAATTCTGTTGTCTTTAACATATCATTAAACTGACTTTGGACACCAAGTAACCCAAATACATAATAATGACTGCCGAATTCAATCGAAAAATTACGAAAAGATCTTCAGAATAAAGAATAAGAGACGAAAAAATGAGTAGAACTAATCAAATATATAACACATAGGTGATAGTATCTGTTTAAGACCAACAACCGTGTTGAATAATCAAATCTGACAAAAGACAAAAAGCCAAGCAGTTAGACCGATTGTTCAAGTAAGCGAAGACGGGCGACATGACTAGTCCCATATATATTCTTAATACAAGTCAGATCTCGGCTGAAACATCTCCCATACCTATCGTGACTAATTATCTTGACACAAAACTTTCTAAAACCACGAGAACGGCACGAAATCTATAATAAGAAAAGTTGCTCATCCTTCTAGCCAACCGTACGGATCATGGCAAATAAATTAGCAAGTTGTTGTGAATTTTCGACTTTCAAACTTTTAACTTGTGCATAGATTTATAGACTATGAACGGATTTGAATTTTCAAAATCTAGATCGCGTACTACTAGTTACGGTAGACATTTTTGACATATTACTCTTCAAACTTGTCACGGATCCTGATTAGTATTAAATGATTCTTCATGTAAAATTCAAGTAGCTTCATTGTGTTTCACATTTGAATTCCGTGTGAATTGGTTTGTATACTTGCGTTAATATTGAAGTACGTCATCGTCATCAAACATTTAGATGCACAATATTCAACATGAGAATTTTATATGATAATACAGAAATAAACTGAGAAAAATTAATATTTTGGCTTTTTCATAGCATGCCATGAAAATTTCGAAGGCTTCTGCGTATTTTAATTCGTGTTAATTTTAAATACAAAGCTTGCATTGTTTGTCAATTCGTTCTTAATGACGCGCATTCAAGAACAGCCTATTTGACACATGGTCGATCGAACATGTTGCCTAATTCAATTCTCCATTGAGCGCCATGGTATTGTTTTTTTTCAGTAGTTCTGACATTTTCTTTATTTTGTGTAATAAACTACGTTCTATATAAATGCCATATGCGTTTTTAGGATTTAAAATGCGTCAAGACTTTCGAAAGACGTTCAGACATATACAAGAGAAGAAAATCAAAATCATATGCGTTCAAGCACATTTATCAAAGCCCATTCAGTTGTAAAAATATTGTATTGAAAATGCTTTCGGAAATGAATAAAAATATGTCTAATGGTCCAGCATAGTAACTGAAGTAGAGGAAAATTAGTGAATGTTTCAAGTATTGATCTTAGTCATCATTGTAGTTACCTGAGGATGCATGACAGATAATATCTAGAAAATCATAAGATTGGATTAAAAATCAGCATCGATAGCTAAAATACGATGATTTGAATGGAAATTCGATGCCGCCTTATTTTATCAAGTGTTCAAAAAATAGAAAAATTGTGTGTTTCATTAGATTGTGCTTGTTTCGGATAGAGAAGAATGCGTTAAATTGTCAAAAAGAAAACATTAAAAAAAAAGTTGATCAAATAAATGTCAAGTTTCAGTTACTTTATCGTGTGGAGTTAGAATGCTGAGTTAAATCGGCTTAAAGTCACTGAGAGTAGTTCTGCGGTCAATATTTTGGATTATGAAATCCATTGTCAGAATAAATTCTTGGCTCCCGACTCGCTCAAATATAGTTATACCCAAATGGTGTTGGCTCATAAGGGCCTGACCGTACCGCTGTTGGTGCCGATCTCGAACTCGTATTTGACTGAGTTATCGGAGCTATTACATGAGCTCCATAGGCTGCTGAGGGATGATGCTCCATGTTTGACGGTGGCCGTGGTGCATTAGAAGGTAATTGGCGGAGTGGAGAAGTAGACATTTGCATATATTCTCGCTCCGTGTTTGGTGTCGGACCCCATGTCGTTGCAGATTGAGCGGCCACTTGGACATTAGAATTAGACTTAGAATTCAACTTTGAAGTATTCGGAACATGAGACTTTGGATGCCACAACTGTCCTTCATAAACAATCCACTTGCTTAAACACGTTATAAAATTGTGAGCATAGATCTGTTTGACCCATTTCTTGGGGAGGTTTTGATAGCCATAGCAAGCACCAGCCAGTTGGCCATAAATAGCAGCAGTGGTGTCAGTGTCATCTCCAAGATTGACTGCATTGAGAGCACCTGTTTTAAACGAATCTCCGTCGCACCAAAAAGCCCATAAAGCAGCTTCCAGAGCATTAACAATGTATCCTTTGCCTCGGATACCGTCATTATATCCGCCATGTCTCTTATACGAGCCTAGAGCAATGTTCATAACTTCTGGAACGAGGTTTTTGTTGTTGAACCAGGTTTCATGGTTAAAATAAAAATTCTTATCTAACAATTGCTCTTTTGTTTCACCTAGTAGGGCAGCCACAATTAAGGCGCCATAATAGCGGCAAGCATCATAGGCTTTTATGTCACCATGTGTAATGATGCCACTAATACCGGAAAATTCGACGGCATAAACAGGATGTTTATAGAAGAAAAGTGGCACTGGCGCCAGTCGCATGAGTGCCCCGTTACCTGCTGCACCATCTTCACTACAGTACACGTCAAATTTTGCAAGAAGGTGAGGGTCTGAGAGAAAATCTAGTTGCTCAAAAGGAATATTATATGTGTTAGCAAGTTGCTGTTGACGACGTTCGAATTCCTGGAGTGACTGACTGGTGGCTGTACCAATATCGAAGCATTGCCCAGTCGACGACATGTAACCATTTCTGTACCACCACTTATATCGAACTAGCTGATCGTAGGCAACAAAGCCATGACGAGATACCAATGAACTTGCTAGACAAAGAGCCATGGAGGTGTCGTCTGTGAACTAAAGAGAATAGATTTCTGAAAAATAGTAACATGATCAATGTTTTATATCTGTTTAAAGAACATTTTTCCCGAAGGAACACTAGAAAGATGGAGTGAATACTTTTTGCCAGTATTTTTAACTGCGCTCAATTGCTAAACGCTTCTGAAGTTTTCTCGTGAAACTTCAACGAAATTCGTTATCAAAATGAATGAACGGTCAAACAAGATTATTGTCCATTTTTCTAATTAAGTCTCCATGAATTAATAGCATAGTCTTTTATAAAGAGCACGATATAGAAATCCAAATGTTTGGAAAACTTGTAAACGAAAATTCTTTAAATACAATGAATAACGCGTTTTCTGATGATATCGAATCGAACAAATTTTACAAAGGTTTTGAAACCTAAACCCCTCCCCATATTAGAAGCCCCCGGGGGGCTTCTATTAGATCCTGCAAACTTTGGCCGGGTTTTGCTGGGCAAAACTGAAAATTTTGCTGGAGAGTCCCCTCCAAGGGAGGCTTCTAATAAGGGGGGGCTTCTAATATGGGAGGGGCTTCTATTATGGGGAGGGGCTTACTTTAAGCATCCACTGAGAGTTACTCGACAAAGAGTGAAGAATCTTATACAAAGAGGTGCGGCTTTACTTGTCCTTTTGCGAGACCCCAGGTCCCTCCACCTTCAAGATCTCGAACTGGACGTTCTACCATGTATTCTCGCGGTCGAAATTCAACATGAGCTCCGAGCGCATCACCCAACGCCATACCAATCATCGATCCTGTGACACGGTTTAATATAAAGTTGTCGACGTCAGACGGAGTATCTTGTTGCATGATTTCAAGATCTTTAGGAGTCATTATCGAATTTTCACTATGCTGATGATATTGACGATCGAGCCAAGATTTTTCTAAAAGAGAATATCTGTTATTTTTCATAGCCAATTGACTCACTTAAATGTGGAAATTCTTTTTGATGCGAGCATAATAGAGAATATTTTTGTCGATGAAAGATCTTTCTGACTAACCTGTTCGGTATTGACATGCCGACTGAATCGCTGTTGAATTATGTGTATCTAAAACATTACCGAAAGGCAATATTCAACATAAAAGTCAAAATATGTTTTCCACTCGAGAACAATAAACTGAAATGAGTTGATAATTGTAGATAAATAAGTCAGTTTTTTCTCTTCAATTGTGAACAAAAACTCCTCTAATCTCCGTTTAGTTTCGACTCATTATCACCTTTCAATATTTAGAATCAATATTCATTGTTCTCCAAATACAAGATTTTTTACTGGCACACTTGACTTTTATTCTCCCTGCTACTATCGTTCGTTGTTTTTCACTTTCATATTCTGTCTTTTCTAACATCTTGAATATAAATCTCGATTTACAGAAAAATCAGACACAGCACCGCTTAGAACATTCACAAACATTTTCTAGCTATTCATATTTCAACAAAGACTTTGAAATGTTCTAGAACTTTCTCGAACCGTTCCAGTCTTGTCGTTAATCCTGTTCAGCTTTTTTTTCTATTTCTAAAGATCTTTGTGGAATGTGTCCGAAATCTATGTCTCACAGTTGCTACGAAAAACATGCTCATTGGCTTCTGACACTCTTTGCTATGAGTGGGAGCCAGACAATCTCAACTTACAACTTACAATTGATATATTTTGCTTGGAAAAACATAATGTGAGTGCCATCAAAAAACAGCAGCAAGGTTTTTCATTCAGTGATGTCGGAGCCATTGATTCGATTCTAATTTTTGAATTTACTACTTTTCACAGGCTGGTGACCGTATTAGGGTTCCTGAATATTATCATGCTTTTCACTGAGTGCCAACAACGGCTTATTTTCAAAAACTCGAAAATTCCAATCGAATTACCTAGTACTAAACTACTGCAAACATTATGTGGAATCTAAAATATTTGGTATTCGTTCACCAATCTGTTTCCTTGATCAGATAATATGGTAAAGAACGGAAAGAAACAACTTACTGGCTGACTTCTAAAACTCTATTCTTTTGCATTGCTTCTTGTCTTCGTTTGTACAACTTTCAATGTACATTCTGTTTCAAGTTACTGATCTTTTTTTCAATGGAAAACATAATGTAATCCAAACATGATCTCACTATATGTTTACATACATTTTGCTTGATCATTTGATTGTATTATAGGCGACTTGAAGCCTTGATCTGTTCGCTTGGTTTCGCACATCGACGACGAAAGCCCCAAAGGTTGACCCGGATGTAGATATTGAGACCCTTTTTCTTTTAAATAAACTATACGTAATCCATGTTTCGACTTTTCTTTGCCTATTACTTGTAAGCATGTACCAGGCATCAATAGAACTTCATCTTCACCGGGCTGGCTAGAGTAATTTTGGATTCCTTTGCCATTAATACACTCAATATTGAACAAAGTATACACACTAGTTTTATTTAAGAAGTCATTAGCCATCGACTTGTTTTTTGTGCATGAGCTGAAGCCAGACCATACGCAATCAGTTTCGTAATTATGAGAAACGTCGCTTCGAGCACAACGCCAAATTGTACCTTTCATTGACGGCAATTTCTTCACAGCATTAAGAAAGAGATGAAGATAGGGAAGCCACGGTGTCAGTCGATCTCGTTTACTAGAGCGAAGTCTTTTATTCAGTTTAAAAGAAACAGTGTGATGAGTTTTCTTATCCTCGATAGTATAAATATAAATGGCTGCGGCCTCATCGACAGTTAGACTATCTGTCGCATAAGGCATATGGTTTCTTGCGGCCCAAACCATTTCATTAATACTATGTATCGATGGCTGAAGCTGTTCAGTTGCTTTTTCAAGTGTTACCGACGGTCTGTTTTCGTAGTCTGGGATCAGCATTACTCTTCGGAAAGGTTCTTGATCAGCGTCAAGAAAGCGTTCGGCTGCATTTATATTTCCCATGTAACCGTTTCGTTTATAAAAATAATACAACGAATGTTTTATTACTGCAGTTCTCTTCGGTATGATTGTAACTTCGTCTCTTGTTGACAATCTTTCTAGAAGAAGTAAAGTAAAATCGCATCAATGTGTGAGAGAGTAAAAGAACGAAAAAAAATGACGGTGTAACACTGAATTTCTTCCTATGTTGTACATAACCGCTGCAACAACGTAAAAAAAAACTTGTAAACTTCTTTTTGAATTGTTTAAAATCATTCCTTTCATGAATTGCGAGTTTTTTTTCCATTCTATCAATGTTAAAACATTATTTGACGAAGGTTTTTTTTTCAATTTTTTTCGAACCAGCACAGCAGTTGTAACAGCTCTATGAAAACATTCTCTACTGTTTTGTTTTACTTCTTTACTTGTCTAAGCATGGTTTGATTTTGCATGTAGTAGTCATATTTCACAGGTTTTTTATTGACACTATGAGAAATAGGAAGAAGAAAAAAACAAAGTCGCAATCTCACGTAAAAAGAAGAACGAAGTAGAGTCTTTCTTTCATTTCATATTATTCTTACTGAAGTGAGATTCTGAAATCCTTTTTTCGTTAAAATCACTGCGATTGATATCCATGGATTTTATTACAAATGAGGTTGCACTAATTAAGAACAGAGATGTGAGTGAAGGGGTGTGTTGATTATCAATCAAAGATCATTATCTATTCTAAAATAAAATGCACTTAAGAATGTGAGTAAAGAGATTACTAACATCCACTAGCGATATTTACACCCACACCTTTAAGATAGCTTATCGAACCTCGATTTATTTATCTCCAGAGTGAATAATTGTGAATCTTTCTGATTTTTTGATTTTGTGTTCGTTCAAGTTCAGAAATTTTACAGAAGTGCTAAAATAATCGAAATTCAAGACACAGTAAAGTTCCAAAAATAAAAAGAACAAGCTGCGAATCCAGAAGTAATTCATATAGTTGAACCCAGAAGTTAGAAGTGCAGAAGCTTAAAAACCTTAAGAGTCCAAAAGATGGAAAAAAATAATCATGTAAAATCACACAGACAAATAGATAAGTTTTAGTAATAATGGTTCTAAAGACCATAGAGTCTGTGGTGTGACAAAAAAATTGAGAAAAGATGGAATAAGTCAAATAGAAATGCTCACTGAATCTGCAATATTTTATGTCATTATCTATCTAGATACCTATTCTTTGACAAAACAACTTGATTAGTAACCTTTGGCAAGAGAAAAAAGCTTGTCTCGCTAAATAATACATTTGTTGATGTCACTAATGTGTATATGCGAGAGAGAAAATGATATGTTGGTTTCACGAAATACAAACCTACTTATTCTAGTGTTTTTATGGAAAAACGAGCTGTTGATTATTTCCCTCATGCATTGCTTTTCTGTACCTTCCATTTCATACTAGATAAGGAAATAAAATCAGTACATAGCCATAATAACTCTGTCATGGTTTTATTTTCGTACGAGTACATGTGTGCTGGCAGTATATAAATAATGGTTGAGAATATTCATCGATATTATTTCCTTGGTGTTTACGTTAGGGTATTTTTGTGCTAAAGTTTAGAAGATGGCTAATTACGGACCTGCATATGGAACACTGGCTAACAATCTAGTGAAGGTGAGATAGACGCATTAGCATTAACATGTAATCACCAATGTTCTTGAGCTACAGAGCGATTACGGTAGTTTTTTTCTTGGACATTATTCGTTTAATTTTTATAAGGAAGTCATTGGTGAATCATGATAGTTATATAATCTATTAGGTTTTCTTAAAAGAAGATTGAAGTTGTTCCCTATTTTTTGTATTCTTTCACTCATAATTACAATATATAAACATATCTTTTGTTTTATCTGTTATATTCATTATATGCACACTCACACATAAGCTATTTCTGAATTTTAAAGTGCTCCATCTCAGAGAATCGAAGAAAGCAAAAAGTTGATAATAAGCTGCTACAGTATAGAATCATTCATATAATAGAAGCTTTGTCATCAATGTATTTGTCGTTCTTGTTTTCTGGTACTATGATAGCGAGAGAAACTGTCTATCTCTTTATGGTTTCTTTTTTTCTCTCTTACAACTATCATCATTCTGGCACACTAGAATACATACAACTTATTTAGATAGCGACAAAACGCGATCCAGAGCTTGACAAGGAAGCACAAGCATGGATCGAATCGGTAATCGGTGAGAAATTTCCAAATTGTTCTTATGAAGATGCTCTCAAAGATGGTATCATCTTGTGCAAGTAAGTTAGTTTTTTACTGATTAGTCAATTTTATTTGGTTCTGTTTTTTAATATTAATAAAAGATTGATGAACAAACTTCAACCGAATGCCATTCCAAAATTCGCCACAGCGAGTGGAGGATTCAGATCACGCGAAAATGTATCACTTTTCCGTAAGCATAAGATTTTTTTCTTATAATAATTGTCAAATTTATACATATGAAATAGAGAATGCGGCTCGTGCATATGGTTTACTTGATCTGGACTTATTTCAAACGGTAGATCTTTATGAAAAGCGTAACATTTCTCAAGTGACACATTGCGTATTTGCGCTTAGTCGACAAGTGAGTTAAACAGCTGAATTTAAACTGAAATTCGTCTCATCTTTATTTCTTTTCTTTTAGGCTCAAAGAAAAAACTTCAATGGACCTGTACTTCGAACTAACGCGCCAGAATTTCGTGCTTGCGAGATTCCCGAAAAACAATTGTTCGCCAAAAAAAGTCTTACCGGTCTTCTCGACGAAGGATTGATAAAATTTGCGAATAATTCTAGCTAAATATTTTTTATGATATATCACATATTTCATAATAAAAGAACATAAAACGAATGAATGTTGTTCTCTTTTATAACTTGTCACGAATAAATATCAGCATATAGATTCGTGTCTATTTCTTTTGCTGTAACTATGAAGCTAGAAAAAAATAGCAACGACGAATTTAAGTATGGAAATACTATGCTTATATGATACTAAGTCATGCAAATATAATTAGGCCGTAATTGAATTGTTTTTTTTCAACGAACCTTTTGTTACAAAGCAACCATGGGCCCATTTTCACAGTTACCAAAAAGAGAAATGACATTAATGCTCATTTCCATTTGACTGTCACAATATCGAAGAGAATCATTAAAATCTAGGCTTCACATTTGGAAATAAGAATCAATGCCCTGTCATTTTTACAAATAGAATTAGACACAATAAAATAATGTATATCGGATATATTTGGGTTTTAGTACAGTACGGAAAAACTAGTCTGCGGAATGTTTTATTTCAATGATTTAATTCGTATCGAAGTTTCTTGCTAGTTACAAGAAGTTTCTGTTTATCTAATGTATGACGAACAACTTTCATCTCAGTTCGAACATATTTTTATAATGAGTGATATGATTGAGATCAAATCTAAACTCACTCAATTCTGATGAGCTAAGTTCAATTGAATATAAACAGGGAACAATGGCTTAATTAGTGCATAGATATTGATTCACAGCTAGTATTTCTCCTAAAAACTTTCATTTTCATAAAATTTTTGTTTCTAAACATCGAGATTAAAAAAGATTTCGTATTTATTTAAATTTGTAGAGAGCTATCCGTAACTATCAAAAAATGATAATTGAGAAGAATTCAACGAAAAATAGATCTTTCTACTGAAGTCATAACCGACTCTTGCTTTTAAAAATATTCAACATTACTGTCTTCCTTCACTCTATCGTATGATTCTTTTTTCTGTACTCTAGCTCTACTTTACCGAGATCGCACAGTTTACAGCTTGCATAAGTCTTTCATCAGATATATTTTCTAAGTTGATCTATTTGTACTTTATCAAGATCAACTTTTGATATAAACGATTTTTTTCGCTTTTTATCCGTACATGAGGTAGATACGTTATATCGAGCTTCATCAGGACAAAAAAACATCGACGTTCAAGTACTTGTTTCTGAGTAAAATGTTTTACTATATAGTAGATAACAGTTTAGTGACATATTTAAGGAAAATTTAGTCTATTGTGTTAAAGCTTCGAATAACCTGGGCAAATAGAAATCATTTGATGAAGCAACTTTCTCTTTTGAATTTGACCAAAGCGTAAGAGTAGATAAGCAGGAATGATAAGTAATTACAATCATATTACTATTATATTCTCCATTATCATTCAAAACTCTTTGGAGTGGCTTCACATCGGGTATGTATTTAATGACTATTCATAAGCTGTAATGTTTGAAACATGATTTATAACATCACTGAATCGACTTACTTTTCAATGCTGAATAAAAAATAGACTATTGACTTTTGATCTTGAGCTTCATTCGAACACGTTCAAGTAAAAGTGAAATAAACAATCGTATAATTTGCAGGTTGTCTGAATTATCTTTTGTTCTCGTAAGAGGATCCTCTCTTTTCCGACCCAACATGTTCATTTTTTTCGTTTTTCATTTTTTGTCTTTCATATGTAGATGTAGATGTCCTCTATCTAATGAGCACACATTTTAAGAAGATTAAACCACTTTTTTACATGTCAAAACCTCGAAAAAAGCTCAATTTTGTGCTAAAAAAAATCAGAAAATGTAACTTTCTTCGTTTTTTTTCCAAAATGAGATTTTTCAATAAAAAATTGAAGTTTTCCCTAGTGGCGGCGCGAGACTACTAGCGCCCCTCTTATTTTGGGTGGGCAGTAGAAGGTGGCGCCCCCAATATTTGCGCCTTGTAATCAAGAGTACACAGTGTCAATATAGTAGAAGGCCGTCCCAATGCCCTTAGTAGAAGAAGAGAAAAGCTTGTCTTCTACTTCCGCCATTAGGAGCTCTACTATTGATTTGTATCCTGAAGAACACGACATACATAGAGATGGCGCCACCTTCTACTGCCCACCCAAAACAAGAGGGACGCTAGTAGTCTTGCGCCGCCACTAGTTTTCCCCCTTTTTTCTCCCGAACGGTAAGGTCGATGGGATTCCAGCTTTTTTTATTGGTATTTCGATCAAATCGGGGTGTATCTTATTTTTTCTTTTGAAAACATTGTACAGATAAAGTGTTATAGGCTTTACAAAATTAGTATCATCCAAAACAAAGCTTTTTTAATGATTTTTTTTGATTGTGTCTCTGGTATTTTGCTTCTTTTGAGCCTCAGGAACAACATTTTTCAAAGAAAAAAAGACACATCCAGATTTGTTTCTAGTTGCCACGGAATAAAATTCAGCCTTTGAAGACGTAGCGTGGCTGTTTGCGAGGGGAAAAACTTTAGACCATTTTTGGCCTTCGACTTGCCAAAATCTTCCGGTAAAAAAGCTTTTGAGAGTTTTGAATCCATGGCACACTTTGTTCTACTTATCAAGATCTATCTACTCTGGAAGTTTCAAAACTTTTCGTCGAACCGTTCTCAAGGATCCTCGGAAATTGGGAAGAGGCGGGGAGGAAGAGAGGGACGGCCCTTAAACATGTTGGAACAAATTTCTATGTACGTCACCTTGAAAGTGAAGATCGATGCGGTTGAGTATAGCTAGCACTCACAACAAACTTTTCGCGCATTGTTTCTAAATGAAAATTCTTTTTGGAGCAGATCAATAAACGATAAGAATCCTGTTTAAATGCGCTCTATCAAAATCATCAAAATTTTTCAATATATCCCCCCCAAAATGCATTAAATATAGTTTCAAAACTTAAATTTTGTTACGTTTGTTCATCATTTTAAATGTTGAAGCTCTCTGATCCTCAAGTAGTCGTTATCGTCATCACGTGCGTTACTCTCTTGTTGTATCGCAATTCCGTTTCCTCTTTCTTTTTTTTTTATTTTTCTTTCCATCGACTCGTTGTCAGACATCCAACACTCTCGTTATTTCAGAGACAAGAAGAGATTGCGCCTCTCGAAAGATATTTTTCTCGTCGATTCTTACATCTTCCAACAAACAGGTGAAGACCTTTAAAAGGCAGTTGATGTGCTTCTTTTCTTTTTTTGCATTATCTAGAGCGTAATTTCAATTGAATACATTAACAGAGCATTCATGAGGAGATCGAGTATACGAGGTACTTGATAATTTCTTTTGATTTTTTTTTCTCATTTCATGCAGTAATGTCTAAAACCATCGACTCCAAAACTTTAGATTTCTGTACCTTTCCTTTTAAAAGTTAGCCAACATCAGCTTTTGACACTTTCATAACTTTTTGGAAAGAAAGAAAAACTAGGATGTGAGTGTGAGTGTGGCTATACGCTCTGAGAGAATACGGAAATTCACACCGACATATCCAGACTGCCAACGTACTTACACCGGCACGCACAAACAATGCATACTCACAACCAAATCCCACACCCACCCACACCCACCCACACCCACCCACACCCACCCACACCCACACTTACACCCACTCGGTATCCATACTGACAACCACTAAAACTCACAAAAAGACAGCTCACACTCGCGAATACATACGCTCGTAACTCCTACCCACGAAAATTCATACACTTTTATGCTCCAAATAGCAGTGATCGTTACTGCATTCGTTTTTCTGTTCTATTGTTGACACTCAACTCTCCATGATTGCTCTCATACTCATGCTTTCTTTTGATTCGTTATTGCACACGTTGCATTGGTTTCTCTTCCGCGACAAGAAGCAATTGCGCCTCTCAGACGTTTTTTTCTCTTTCATTTTTTTTTTCAACAATTACCTGAAGGCCTTTAAAAGGCAGCTGATTTTTTTTGTTTTCTGTTCTAAAATCGTCGAGAAAATAATTTCAATCTATTACGCTACGCTTCTTCAACCTTCCAAGCAGCATAGACCCGGGCTTCTTTTACAAAGACGCATACAAAAACCAGCGGCATTTTTTTTTCAAGCAAGATTTATTGAAATGTCAACACACAATGACAATGCATCAGGCGCAACGCATAAAGAAAGAAGCATGGTAAGTAGACATAATTATAGCGTCAATTCTTATGCCGCTTTTTCCCAATATGAAAAAAAACTCATTTTTTCTGAAAATTAGCAATGCTAAAGCATTATAACTGATTCAATAGCTGACATTTTTACTTTTGAAGGCAATATCATTCATTGGACTCAACTATGGTTTTGAGAGAGTCCTGTTAGACTTTGACAGCTTCCTTTCGTTGTATTGAGAATCTCACACACAGAAATATATCGGAAAAAGAAGTGGCGGCAAGACTTGTTGTTTCTTCCTGTACTATTTCAACTCTGTAGGACGTTCTTAACACGAAAGTTAAAAGTGAAGCATATTTCATACGTATAATTTGGATTTTATATCAATCTATTTTTTTTTGTTGTGATTTTCCTCAGATTTCACAGTCAACCTTTCACATCTTTTAACACAAAGTGAGTTTGAGAAACAGCAAAGTGTACTGATAACCAGTATCCTGTTTGTCTTGAGATTTGATTGATTCTTAGTGAAGTTCAAGCTTACTCTAGTAGCCCTCGGTAGCTACGCAAGAGATATATATCGTATTTGAAGTGAACCTGAACACAGTACTGATAGATCACAAATCGGCTCATTTCAGATAGATTTCTTTATCTATTGGGATGTATGATATTCGAGTTACTTTTCATTTACCTCTGGGTGATATTCGTCGAAAAGTCCTGATATTGAGGTGGGTGTGGGCATTGGTGTGAGTGTAGAGTGGATATAGGTGTGGGTGCAAGTGGGGTGTGGGGGTGGGGGTGTACGGTATGGATGTGAGTGAATATAAGACACACATCGACACACATACCCACACCCACGTTCACACTCACACTCATACCTACATCCACGCCCACCCAGTTAGTTGAGGCAACGCTGTTCTACTGTTAAAACGATGTTTAATATCACACCGTTTAAACGATGATATATGAACCAAATTACGTGTTTATCACAAAAAACGATTTTGTATGTCATAAAGTAATACTATGTTCTTGTCGTTTAAACTTCGAATTGTAAATGTCATAAATAGTGATTCGTTGACGTTAAAATCATAATTTTTTATTATTTCATCTGTCGTAAACGATTCTTTACTTGAAAAAAAGGTTTAATATTCAAGAATCATCGTCGTCTTACTTGTAACTTGACCATTCATCTAATTTTATTAATTTGATGATGAACAATACACGTTCGTTCTTTTTCTCAATATCTCAATACATTCCAATGAGTAGGTCTCATTTTGTTTTCAAAAAACCATAAGTTAAATCTTTGACACGTTAAAATATTTATTTAAAGAAACGAAAGTTCGGCATCTAAATAACATAAGACATGAGTAGAAGTCTTTTCTACAAACTTTTCTTTTTGTTTTGATATTTGTTCAAAACACTTCTACTCATGCCTTATGTTTTAAAGATGCATGAACTTTCATTTCTTTAAATAAATATTTTAACTTGTTGAAAATTTAACTTCTGCTTTTTCGAAAACAAAATGAGACCTACTCATTAGAATGTGTTTAGATATTACAAAAACCTGACTACAGTCTTTCTTCTGACACATCGATCGTTTTTTAAAGTTTTTTTTCTATACTCTTCGTAGGTAATCAGGTTTGTCGATCGCTCAAGAATGATGCGTTTATCTTACATCTGATAAATATTCTATCGAAATCTTCTCAAGTTTTCGTTATGAATTCTCAAGTCTAGTTTATTCTAATACCTATGAAGAAATATATAATTAGCTACAAAGTTGTGATTTATGATAATCTTGATGAATAATGAAAGAAGAATCTAAATTAGTTTATTAGTATCAGATATGTATGTGATAATGAAACTTAGATTTTTAAGAAGAATTAATGAATTGATACGACAAGCAAAAAACTCTAGGGGAAAAATACCATAGATAAAATGATGTCAATTTATTGGTATATTTTATCAAAAGAAAATATTGAACAGCAACATTATTGACGTACTTCTAAAATTTATTCATTGTTGAGACTATTTTTTTTCTCATTCTTTAACAGTCGTCTGTCGTCGATAAAAAATAATTTATTGCTACAAAGGTTGATAGAGCAGCTAAGTTTTTTATTTGATTACTGTAATCTTTATGACTTAACATATTTATCATCTAGTTGTTCTTTTAAGATTTATACTGAAAATGGAATATATAATCAGCATTATATTCTTTTTATGGTATAAGAGTTAAAAAATTAAAGTTTCTTCGCGTAAGTTTCAATCGACGACAAACTCAGTAAAATGACAAGCTCTAAAATGAAATCATTAATGAAACTAAGCTATTTAACATTTTTTAAACTGATTTATTAAGATCAGTCAGTATGACGTTTTGTTCTAACTAAGAACATTAGCAAACACAAATAAATAGACAGAAAAAGAATATATATAAGAGTAAAATAATATCTTCGTTTTTCTGTTCTATTGTTTTAAACATTCTAATGCAGACGGATCAATTTTACTTCCCTGTGCATTGAAATGCTTAAAACAATAGAATAAAAAACGATGACATTTTTTTACTCTTATATATATTCGTTTTCTGTCTATTTATTTGTGTTTGATAATGTTCTTAGTTAGAACAAAACGTCATACTGACTGATCTTAATAAATCAGTTTAAAAAATGTTAAATAGCTTAGTTTCACTAATGATTTTATTATGGAATGTGGTGCTATCAAATGACAAATAAGTTCTATATTATATATTTTTTCTACGAATATCGTATTTTGTCAACTATCTCGATGGAATGTACAAGAAAGTTTTTCACAAATACTATCTTAAGAAAAAGCAAAAATAAACGCAGAACGTAAGGTAAAACTAAATCCTCTACATCGTTCAATTCTGAAGACTTCTTCTATTAGAGTTATCTGAATCTTTTTGCTTATGTCTTCTAAGCTCGACCAACGGTCAATGAGAATCCTTATTCACAATTCGTATACAGTAAATATGTGAATTTCTTCGTAATCTGAATAGTATTTTAGATTAAATTCAGATATCATTCATGTATCTTATCTTTGTGTGCATTCACATTGCTTACAGACGTGATGTTTACTTATTGAGCAATCTTCATCGAATCAATGAATGAATGTGCTGGACGAATTTATTTTCTCTTTTGTCCTTTTCTAACTTTATTCTTTTCTCCTTTCTCGTCTCTGGCTTTTTTCTTTTCTTCCCTTTGTTTTCCTATCTCTCCAATTTGATTAAGACTAACAATCAAGTACTAGGCATATGAGATCCGTTCTGTTTATGCCACATGCATTTGTCGAATATATATTAACTGAAAATATTACTCTCTTTTGACTTGGCTAGAGTTTCTAATTGGATTATGTAGCTCATAATTAATAATGTTGTATTGCTTGTCATAAAAAGAGTTTCAATTAGCTCATGTACTGACGAGTCGATAATTTGTGATGAAAACTCTAATGCAGCAATTTTATGTTTGAGAATATTAGAAACTTATAATTTATCGTACGTTTCGAGCTTTGAACATAATCAAAAAAATAGGATTTCAATGTGAAAATTGAGACTTTAAATCAATAAAATCAACCTGTGTTTTCTCGATATTCTAATGTTCGCACCAACACATGATTATGATTCATATGATGTCAATATTATGCGGATTCTTACTTTAATCAAAGGAACTCTTTTTCACATAATTAAATCTACAGCAAATACTTTATTGAATTAATTCAGCAGATTAAAAGATAAATGGAAGCTCCAAACTGACTAAATGCCTTTCACGCGCACTGTGAAACAATAAAAAACACAAATTCACGAGAATATAAATAATTATGGGAACCAGTCCCAAAAAAAAGATTAATCTACTTTGAGCATTTACAGCTGTTTTCGTTGGAAAAGATGATTATAAACATTTCTCACTATCTTTTACGAAGAAGAAAATGACTTATATAACCGCTTCAGAGATTATTTAATGTGTATAACGCTTGGAAACGCTGACTATACGTAAAAACGGCAAGAAAAGTGATGATCACGTTTTTTCTTGTCGTTTATCACCGTTTCTTAACAGAACGGATGATTATGACAGTTTAAACGGCATTTTCAGCGTTTCACTTCTTCCTGGGCAAACCCACACCAGTACCCCATTATTCTGTTTCAGTGCTAGGGTAGTCTTTCTGGAGGGACTCGTTTCAACTTCGAGTCAGACATCGAACGGAAGGTGTATGCCTAAAACAATGTTTTTTTATTAGAGTGTGAGTTGGCGTATGCTTTGCTCATATCCAACCACACCGTCACACTCCCAATCATCCTCACATCCATACCCATCTCCATCTCTTAACGAAAAAAACGCGAACTCACCTTCGTCATTAGCCAGTTCGAAACATAAATCTTCGAAAGACACCTAGTATACTGATGACAATTTTCTTTCTCTCTCCAAGAAAAAGAACAATGCAGCAACAGCGATCAATGAAGAAGAAGATGCGTCCGGTAATCATGTACCTGATAATAGACGACGAACCACGGCAAATGAAGGTAAGTGAGTCTTTTAGCAAGTACGTTTCGTTAAAAGCTCATAGAAATAAATGTTCGATTGTTTCACTAGAATTTTTTTATAAAGAATCTACATAAAATGTAATAGTCAACATAAATTATTTCATCGAGTTTTCTTTGATGTAAGTGGATTATCAGCATTAAAATTAAAAACAACACAAATGATAGATGGGAGATATCTGGGCATGTGCAGATGCTGAAATTATCCAGTATTGAATACTGAACTTTTGTGAGCAGGTCTTCTGACTATTCTCAAGAAATAATCGACAACAGGGCTTTAGAGAGAAAATAGGAGATGATACTTCCAACGACCTGACATTGCTTGAAAGGTAAGAGGATCAAAAACTTCGCTTCATTTGAAATATTTTTTTCTCTGATGTAGGACTCTTCCTTAGGGAGCCTGTTTCAAGACTAGAAAATATTTCTCTACGGATTTAATCCCTAATGACTCTTAGAAGAATCTAGTATCTAGATAATACTCTGTACTTCTTATAAGGAATAAGTGGTTGACCTGTTAGTAGAACCTTCCTCAATGGGCACCTCGCTAAATTGGACATCTTGTGGGTGTGGGTATGGATATGAGTGGAAGGGATATTCACCTACCCACAGCCAACCTAGCTGATATCCAGAATCCGGAAACTGAAAGATTCTGTATAACTTTAGACTGCAGCACATGCCTAATAGCTAGTGTGGTATTAGACCTTCATCAATTCTATCTCAATTTTTGTGACAAAAATATAAACTGCAAAATAAAAGTCTCAGCTATTCTTAGAAGAAAGCTTGTGCTTGAAAGGACATAAAAGCCCGTCGACCCGTATGCGCGTCGTGAAGAATTTACTTCGTTTACTTTTAAGGATGAGCATCATTTAGATGCCTGATTGTTTTGAATACATTTTTAATGAATCTTATGAGAAGAAAAAGGTTCAAAAGGAATTACAGTTTAATACCTAACCTTACCAATAATATCGAATAGCTGTTTGTTGATGAGAATAAAATACCCGATATAAGTATCCAATATCTGATACTCAACACTCGATTGCATCGGCATTATATACCCATATTGGTACATGCCTCATTAGGGCAAAGATAATGTCTTTTCGTTGCATTCTACAAGTGCCATTGTTGTATGATTTTAGATCTATCAGGTCAGTACGACCCCGTGGCCACGACATCATCGACTGAAGTAAAGGATTGGAAATGTCGTGAATGTGGCTTCACAAATAAAGATAGTGACAATGCATGTGAGACGTGCGAAACTCCTAAGCCAATGCGTCCATGCCTTGAAACACGCCAAAGTTATTCGGACAACCGCCTGTCGACATCACCATCTGACAGGCGCAGCCCTTCTCCAGAAGACGACTTCATGTATAGTCGAGAAGATTCAAGAAATTCTCCACGAGGTCGTCAACGTAGCTCAAGTGGTGAACAGTCACCACCAAAAAAAGACGCGTCGAACAATGCAAAATCTTACTCTCATTCATCTACTGTATCAAGAAGTCGTCGAAAATCTTCTGATTCAGACGCATCGGATAATGATAGATATAAATCTTCAGAAAACACAACAAAACAACGACAACCATCTGAACGTAAGTGTCAAATTATCAAAATTCAACATTACTCTAGGGAAAATTCTTGATGTTTCCGTGTCAAACTCTTAATGGATTCAATCAGGATCCATAGCAGTGTCCGACTTTTGTTGAACCGGGAATCATTCAATCAACAAGATACGGTTTCGGGTGTGAATCCTGATTGAACTTATATCAAGTAACAGTCACAGTCACTGATACATCATTCTATTAAATTCTTCTTCAGATCTTTCTCTTATTCAACTATAATAGTTGATTGAATCCTTGTGTAAGAATCCAGATCAAATCCTGTTCAAAATTTGATAAAGTTTTGATAGAATCTTCTCTCTTATTCCTGTTAGGATCCACAGCTGGACCATGATGGAATTCTCTTAGGATTCTGTATTCATGATTTAGGAAAAATCTTGATAGAAACTTGAAGAAATCTTGGAGATAGGAACAATCAGAAATTAGGGCAGGGGATCCTAAGGAAAGCTTGACAAGATCTTTGAGAACAAGAATCCAAACAGATCCTTTCAGAATTGCTTCAGGAATGAACAGGATTGGGACTAGGATTCCGAGTATCCTCTTACTTCCATCTTTGTATCTTGAGAGTTAAATTATTTTGTGACCACCGTTATTCAAATATGTCTCTGAAAGTTTGAAACATTAACCAATGTCATCAATCGCGACGAGCAATGCTTTTTCGGCAACAGTTGATTTCAAATGTTGTCTTTGACTATTTCAGATTCAATCTATGGGCAACCGCCAACAAAAGGATCTGTCTCTTCTGCTGGGCGTGATGAAAAACCTTCAGAAGACGACTATAAACATGGAGCCAAGAAGTTCATATCCGATGCATCCTCCAGTGGTACTCGAGACTACCAGCATGAGGAAAGTGGTAGTAGACTTCAATCGAAATTGCCTTCCTCATCATCACAATCAGATCATGTTTCGAGCACTGCTTCACGTAAGCAAGAACTGATCTACCCTCAATATGGTTCAGGAGAAGAAAAATCATCAGAACAATCGGTTACAGCATATTCATCTTCATCAAAAAATAAAAGTGATAATCGTGATTTAGCAAATTTTTCTAATTTGAAACTTGGCTCCTCAGTGGATGCTGAAAAAGAGGAGCGTCAAAAAAAGCCATCAAACACAAATGTTTCTTCGAAAGAATCTTCAAAACCAAGTTCATTTCGTTCATCTTCTCCACCAGATGATAAAGAAGGATCATATTCATCGTCACATGAAGACAGTCATCATCAATCAACAGGAACAGCTGCGAAACAAATGAAACCACCTAAAAGCAAGTATTTAACTCATGAAAGTCTCATACCTAGATTGTATTTCTAGGTTTTCAAGTGAGTTTTTGAGTTTTAGTACTTGGATTCGTTTCATGAAACATTGTTCTTCATATCTAGACAACCCAGTCAGTCAACAATAGAGAAAAAACTCGTTTTTACGCGTTGAAATGTGCGCTTTTAACGTTTTGTAACGCGTTTTCCAGCAAAAAACGACTTTTAAACGCTTGAGCAACGCATATAAACGCGTTTTTTTCACTTAAAAGACAAAATATCGCGTTTATACATGTTAGAATGTGCGCTTTTACCGTTTTTCGAAGCGTTTTCAAGCGAAAAAAACGTTAAAATAATGCGTTTAAACGCGTTTTTTTCCGATCTTGACTGCCTGGGAACTCATAGGTTTTTGCTTTCTGCCGTTCAGACGCTAGACTTAGTTCATTCAGCTCATCTTCACCATGTAAATCGAAGTGTGTAAAACTTTTCCGTGACTGGATCTTATCGGAGCCGGGCACTATTCACTGCTCCACAATTTCTCTCTATAGTAAACATTTTCGAAGTAAACATCTTAAACAATACTCAAGTTCGAATAGGTTCCTTGTAACCATTTTGTACACAAACGAATATGTTTCTAAGGAATGCATTAGATCTCAATAATGAATTTGTCAACTTGTTCTTTTTCTTGATTACAAACTAACCACGACTGTGTTGTGTTGAACGTAGAGTGGTTTATCTACAAAAAAAGACTCTTGCAAAAAGAAAACTGTAGAAAGCACATTAAGTCACTCAATCAAAAACTTTGATATTTCAGGTCCACCCTCGTCCAGAAAGTCGAATCGAGATGATCCTGTCGTTGTTTATGTACCCGATTTACCAGCCAACATCGTTAGTAATCAATTACTCGAAAATATGATTCGTCAATGTTTGGAACTTAAACATAAACAAAAAGTACTCGATGTTAAATGTGATACACAATTAGGCATCGGCATTATCTATTTGCGTGATGATGAAGATAAAAATAATTTAATTAATACCATCGAGAAAATTATAATTGAATCATCCACAAATACAACAGTATCATTTGTAGATGAACTCGAGCTTATCTCCTACATTGTTATCGATGGAAAGGATATGAAAGATCTGCCATCAGCTAATGATATATGTCAACGATGGATTCATCTATATAAAGTACAATCCCAACCGCGATGTGAACCATTATCTGTTCAATTTCCGAATATCTTTCGAATAGTGACGCATTCATTAAATGAACTACTCACAGCTTTGTCAATTAAAGAATTCTCAATCAACAATCGCTTTGCAACTGTTTACTTTCGAGCTGATTGCGCTTTCTTTGAAGATTTGCCACGAACGACAAATTTGGATCGATTGAAAGAAGCTATATGCAGTCAAATTTCTGATAAATACATGTCGAAAGAATTAATACATATTCAATATAACAAAGAGGGTGCCAATGCTGTTGTAATAACATCAGGCAGAGCTCGAATATGGGCACTACACAGTTCAATTCTATTAGATGGACGAGCTGTTATGAAGAAAGATAGTCTTGCTTGTCGTCTCTTGATACAATCCGTGCCTAAAGGCATATCGACATCACTTATCCGAGATCATAAAATATTTGCTGGTGCTGTTGTTAAACTATTGCCCAGTAATGAGCATATGATTCTCGAACTTTCGGATAAAAATATTTATGAGAAATGTATTGATCAAGGTGCGTTACGCATTGGTGATCATGTATTGGGTATTGAATCTTATACATTTTCAAGTAATCCTGAAGATAGTGAAATCGATGCCGAAAATTGGTACGAAACAGAAATGTGCGATCATAAGCCAGACATAATGCCATTTGTTTCTAATCCTCAACATCATATATTTCGATTTAAATGGAATTCAAAAGCATTTTTAGAACAATTTCGTCGTTGGACATCGAATGAAATTAAGACTGATAAGAAAGATCAAGACAAATATGAAAAAATGTGCAATCTTAAACGTCATCTACTACGAATGACAGTTATGTTAAATACGATTGGTGTAGTTAAAAGAGGTTATTATCGTATTGGTGAAAAAGAAATTAAATTAAAACCGGATCGAATCAAAACCATTCTCTACGATCATAAGTCAAAATTGCAACGTGGTAAGACAACTTCATTGTCACATGCAACAGAATTTCCCTATGCATCGACAGCAGTTAGAGTAGTAAATGAAGATTGTTTGATTGTTTACAAGAAATTAGTCAATCAAGGCTGTCGACCAGTTATTCTCAATATGGCCAATGCAAACAGTCCTGGTGGTGGTTACAAACGAGGTGACGGAGCTCAAGAAGAAACACTTTTTCGTCGTTCGAATTATTTTCAAAGTCTCGATCTTGAATTAGATGATGGAAAACCAACGACTCGCTTCTATTGTAATTCGACTTGTGAACTAGAACCTTTAGCTGAACGTGATACACTATATCCAATGGATGAGTTCGGGGCAATTTATACATCGGGATTGACAGTTTTTCGACAACCTGAAGATACTACTGGCTATGCTTTCATGGAAATACCTATGTATGATGTATGTGCTATTGCAATGGCTGCCTATCGAGATCCGAAAATTGAAAATGATCTTCTCACTTCAAAATATTCCATTGGTACACGCAAAAAAATTGAAAATATATTTTCTATTGCGCATCATCAAAAACATGATAGTCTTGTCCTATCTGCTCTTGGTTGTGGTGCGTTTAGAAATCCACCAAAGCACGTTGCAGCAATATTCAAATCAGTTATTGAACAATATGCTGGATACTTCAAATATATATATTTTGCTATTGTTGATGATCATAATACTGGTCAGGACCTTAATCCGATTGGAAATTTTCGTCCTTTTCAAAACTTGCTAGATCCTTTGGACGAAAAACCAAAGCGACATACCCTTGTCGATATGATGATTGGACCTTGGCGAATTTTAAATCAAACAAATGCTAAAGAAGTAACATTAAGTGATATTAGAATTTGTTATTTGGAGCCATGTAATTATGGAGGAAAATGTAATGACTTAAAAAATGAACAGCATTGCCGTGAATATTCACATCCACCTTTATGCCCATACGCAGATAATAGTACTCCATGTAAACAGAAAAATGATAGCCAACATACGCTGTGGTTCAGACATCGTCAAAAATGTTCGTATGGTGGTGAATGTGAATTAATTGGAAAAGATCTAGCACATTCAAATGAATTTGAGCATCCTGAATTTTGTCGTGATGGTGGTCGTTGTGAAAACATGGATAGTGAACATCTTAAAGCTTATCAGCATCTGCCACTATGTCAACATCGTCGACAATGTGTTGAATATAATCGTGGATCAAATGAGCATTGTCAAAAATTTCGTCATTGTATACCAATGTGTCGTTTCGGTCATTTTTGTGTAAGATTTCACGACGAAAAGCATTTAAGTGAAGAAAATCATCCGTTTAAACAACCATGTTTATTTACTCCATTCCATTGTCGACAGTATAATAACTTATGTGAAGCAAGAAATATTAAAACATTACCAATCGATGTTCAAAATCATTGTTCCCAGTATTCACATGTATGTCGATATGGTCGTCAATGTCAACAAACATCGGATATACATTGGAAAACCACAATTCATATTGCCCGTCACATCTGTTCTTATGGTGATAAATGTACAAAACTAAATCAAGATGATCATTTAAATTCATTCTCACATCCAGGTATAGCTGATATTCGTCTTTTATGCTCTAATCAAGCCTATGAGTGTCGAGATAAACGAAAACCTGAACATATCATAAAATATCGACATTATGGAAATCATGATCGTAGTGGTGTTATTGGTTGTTTTGGACAGAACAAGGAGATTAATTTCATTGAAAATCAAAGAAGAATTGTTCAAGCAATAAATGAGTATGCTAAAGGTTTAAATTCAAAACATCATTTATCGATTCCGTCAGAAATTCAAAAATGGATTAAAGGCTTACAACCAATTCATCGATGTTCAAAAGTCATTTTTGAGTCGATACTTGTTCATGGTCATGTCATGTCTCGTGATCATATGGAACATTTAAAAAAATCTACGTTTGCAGCTCAAGCTGTTCAAGAACATAAACGTGTGCGTGCAATCTTTGATCGCTATAAAATGTCAACAATAGACGATTATGCTAAAGAATACATTCGAGCCATTGTTTCTTCTGAATACAGTAAAAAGTACGGTGCAGCTGTAGCAGCCGGAGCTAGTACCAGTGGTTCATCAATGCCAACTGACTCGGATGACTATGATGATATTATACGTAGAAAAGAAAGAATCCTTCAAACTTTAATAAAACCGGACGAAATGGATACAATAAAAAAATGCGCCCTCGATATTGCTGAAGCCTCATGGAATCTTCATAATGCCCCATCTGGTATCGGATATGCACCTGATAAATTATTAGGTACTGATAAGCATGTTTTTAGTATTCTCGGGCCACACCTTGGCCATTATTATGGAGATATATATTTTGTGTTCAAAAGTGAAGTAATGCTTCATCCAGATGCCAATTTTTCTCCTCAAGCAGCCACATCATTTATAAGTGGAGGTACATTTTCGCATCGACCATGGGTCAAAGACCCAGGTACAGACGCTGAAAGGATAAAAAGCTTTCATGAATCGAAATTACATTGCTCTGTACCAGGATATGAATATGCAGCGGCAGCAGAACTAATGGCCGTATCAGGATTACAGAAGAAAACAATGGATGTTGATTTAAAAGCTATTATAAATCATTGGAAGAAAGTTGATTCCCATCAAGTATTCGAGGCCCACTTACCTCGATTGGTTCCTCTTGATTATATTGAAGAAGTATACATACCAAAAAATTTGTTCAGCTCATTGACTCCAGCAGCTCAAGAATCGGCAAAAAAAATCTTTCGTGATTCACTTCATATTACAGATCATGAAATTAATCTTATTAGTGGTGGTGGTGGAGGCTCACACCCGTCGGATAAGAGTCGTTCTAATTATCAAGATTTCGTGACAAGTGCACTGATAGAAAAATTTGAAAAACGAAAAGAACGTGGAAGGCATTTTCGTGGCACTGTTCTTACTCTAGCACCAAGTCAATTTACAGATCATATTGTTTTACCACTAACGATAACCGAAGCTCATGAACAATACGTTCAAACTCATAAAAAAAGTTCGAATTCTGATGATACATATATTTATTGGGAAACAATGTACGGTGATATGATGATTACTCTCTCGGATGAACCAATTAATCCCAATAAGAGTCAACCACGTATTCGATGTCTCGTTTGTTACATTGCTGAAAGACCATCAACGACAACAACCACTTATAATGAATCATACTCATATTTAAATGCAGGAGAGCCATATCGGCATGGTATTATTAAGATTAATGGTCAATGTTCAAAAAGTTCACGTTCATTTCATCGTGGATGCAATATTGAAAACTTTTTAACGTATTGTCTTAAAATCGAAAAGAAAGCAGGTCAAGTAACACTATCACATGCTGGACCGAATAGTATTTATTGTTATGAAACAATAACATGTACATTTTCGAAAACGACTCTTGACTTAAGCAAATTAAAATACGTTCATGTAAGTGCTGGTGCAAACAAAGTACCTATTCGAAACTTAATTATTACTTTTGAACAAATTTCTGATTTACATCCATCGTTTGATGGAAATTTCAAAAAAGGCAGTGATGCTTTTCCTCGTAGGAAAAGGTCTCGTAGTCGTGATCGCTCGTCATCTCCCAAAGCTTCACAATCGCCTCGTGACAAATCTCCATCTATTCTGAATAAAGCTAAAGATGCTTTTCTTGGCTTTTTTGGTTACGGTGCCGATGATAAAAAGCTTCAATCATGCCCCTATTCGATCAATTGTCTATTTCAAGAATCTTCGAAACATATGGAAGAATATTCTCATCCTTGTCCATACTCTGAACTTTGTCGTAATAAAGATAAAGAGCCCTATCTAACACATGAACCCCACGAAGTAGAACAATGCTCATCGAAAAGTGCGTGTCAAAAACTTAATGACCCTGTTCATCGAGCGAAGTATCGACATCCAGGCTATCCTGACTTTCTTATTCCATGCCTTGATGGACAAAACTGTCGCAATAAAACATCGGATCATCGAATAAAATATTCACATGGTGAACAAATAGACATATCGCACGATAAACCGCGTAAGTTATTGTTCTGTCATTTCACAATAAATGCCAATTTTTTATTACAATCTTTCTAATACTTAGATGATTCATCTAATAAATCGCCATCAAAACTTCATTCTGAATATCAAGAAAAAGAATACGATCGTGAAGGAAGAAGTGATCAACGAACAATATGCCGATATGGATCAGAATGTCGTGACCAGAATGACTCCCATCATTGTTCAAAATATTCACATCCTCGTGAACACAAAGCTAAACCGTCAGTTAGTTCAAGTCATGAACGAACACCTTGCCGTCATGGCCTCAACTGTAGAGATAAAAATGATTCTCATCATTGTTCGAAATATTCACATCCAAATGAACATAGATCTTCATCTTCGGCTAGCTCAAGTCATGACAGAATACCTTGCCGTCATGGACGTGACTGCCGTGACAAAAATGATCATCAACATTGTTCGAAGTATTCACATCCAGGCGATGACCGAAGTCGAGGTCATGGAAATTCTGATCATGATAGAATACCATGCAAATTTGGTGACAAATGTCATGATAGGGATCCTCATCATCGCTCTAAATATTCCCACCCAAACAAAAAATAGACAGTTTGATTTTCTTAACGTTTAATCTAGATTATTGATTATAAACATTGTTCGATGAAATAAAATTATATAAAATTTGTGTAAGCAGTATTTAAATTTACCGGTAGAGAAAGTGCTTTGACTAGCAATGTTTAACTAGCATGAAAATCTCCATCGAATTCATTGTATATGTCAATAGACATATGACGAGTAGTATTAAGCGCTTGAGCGAAATTTCACTTCATATGCACAATGCCAACAATTTGAACTTCAAGTAAAGTTGTTTTTCGTCTTTTTTAATACTTGTTTTGATAAAACATGAGCTTTTGAACACGAAAAACTAGATGTTAGCATTTGTAGACGTTATTGCCAGGTCGAAATAAACTCAAAAGCTGAACATTACCATTTTTGTTTGAAAATCTGACAATATTACTTTTTGATTCAGCATTAGATAATAACAAAGGAGGGTGTGCAAATGCTAAATCGCTTTCGGAAGAAAACTATTTTCAAATGGTCGATCTTCACGAGTGATGATTAATTGAAAAATGATCCAAGTATCTCGGCCTAGAAACCTAAAGTGGATGTGGATGAGTAGGGGTGGACGAGTCACTGACTGACCCAACCATACTCTAATGTTATAACTCGTTGGTTCGTATATATACTTAGTCAAGTTCATAAGTATTCGTGGTAAGTAACCGTACTGGTCAAATGAGATATATTCTCTAGAGCAAATAATTTAATCGGAATTGCCACCAACGAGGAATTACTATAATCTTCTTATGAAAACCACTCAGTATAATAAATTATAAGCAAACAAAATTGAACAGATGATCATATCAGTCAAAGAAGGATCACATATGTTGCAATCACTCTCATATTGGCCATCATTTTTGATGATGATCATCGTCACTACTATGACTTCTCAAATACCTCCAGGACGCTAATCCTTGCTACCTTCATCATTATGCTTTTCATGTACAGAATTGTGTGAATTGTGCAGTTTGCACTTGTGTTCCATGTAATCATGCAAATTACCATCATCTTTGTTTTTTGCACGTCGGACCATCTGATTTCTTCCCAAAACCGATTAAGAAATGAGCGGACAAGAAACTGATCGATATCGGTTGGGGTTTGGGTGTGGTTGTCGATGTGTGTTTGAGAGTTTGTAACGTGTGGATAGTGAGCTGTTCTTCGTCTACACCACTACCAACAATCGTACCCAAAATCTATCTAGCTCTCCACCAATACATATTTGTTTATGGCAATCGGAATCAAACATTTGATCTGATATGCAAAACCGCTTCTGACAGATTTCACATCGATGCTTTCCACAGTTCGTGTAATTATTGAGCTTCAACGTTGCCGGCTATCGAATTATTTGATTAACAGTTACTTGATTCATTTACGTACAACCAACCGACTTTGTCTCAAACAATAAAACAAATTCTGGTCGACAGATCGAAACTTCTTCTTACGCTTACTGATCTAATTTTGGTTAGAAGTCGAGAGCATATAGTTAGTGCTCAACTCTTCTCTTTTTTCGTTTAGCCTGCCATAAAAAATCAACAGAATAATATGGCATGATATTACACTGAATATCTTTTGCCATTGCTTCTTGCAACTTCGAACAATAATAAAAGAGAAAGATAACAGTTGCACTTGCATGTTTTTTGTTCTGTTCTCAAGTAAAAAAGATGAAGAGAAAAAATAGCAATTTTATTTTGTTTTTTTTCTCTACTAGGTGAAACAGGTATGTCAATTTGAATAAAACATGAAGGAGAGGGAAAGAATTATATGCCGGTATTGTTTTTTCGTTAGTAATGTTGAAAGATAACCAAAACTTGATCTCGAGTGACGATTAACCGAGAGAAAAACATCAGAGGTACCATAAGAATTTCAGCACTTGCTTTTCGGAGTTATTTGCTATACAATATCAATAAACTCAGATATCTTTTGTGAATCTAATGCACTCGATTGGAACATGAATGGTTCCTGAATGAAAGTACTACACAATCAATCGTTGTTTTGTATATTTAAAGGAGAAAATAAAATATCTTCTAAAGCATAGTTGCAAAAAGTTACAAGTCGTTCAGATATTCTTATCTGTTTAGAATTTCTACATATCACGACTAAATTTTGTCGTGCTTTTGATAGTCTCGAAATTGAACACAATTAATCTCTCATAAGACTATTTTGAAGGTGCAAACGAACATTTTCAATTGGCTTCTCATAATCGAATATTTGTCTTCCATTAGAGTACATCAGATCAACAACTGAAAAACTAATTTTTTGATGAGTCCTGCATGAACTTAGCAAAATGAATACTTTCTTCGATTTCAACAAGTTTCGTTTACAGACCATTGAAAATTCACAACAAACACGACAAGCCGAGTTCAATCAGTACAGATGGATTCTCATAGGTTTGGAAGTAACGGTGGAAAACAATCACATGGATCAATTTTTTGACTCGCAATCATTTTCTAATCGAGATGAATGCATTGATTACATAACTTCAGACAGTTGTGATAATGAAGATCAAATTAAAAAAC
Source organism: Rotaria sp. Silwood1 (assembly GCA_905250075.1). Taxonomy (NCBI): domain Eukaryota; kingdom Metazoa; phylum Rotifera; class Eurotatoria; order Philodinida; family Philodinidae; genus Rotaria; species Rotaria sp. Silwood1. The sequence continues at coordinate 92,800 of CAJNOP010000269.1, forward strand.
GGCTTTTATTAGTTATTTCGAAGAAAGCTGCTGATGCCATTATCGAACTCATCTATCAGCTTGAACAAATATCATTCATTTATATTCTTAATGATACAATCTATGATGACAACGATTCAAGACGTGAGATGTAAGTTAATGAGCAAATAATTTACTATCGAAATACCGATGAAATTGCTATTTTACTTGAAAGTTGAGTAGATTGTTCTCTTTGCTCATAAAAAAAAAACGTACTTTTCCCGAGATTTCTATCTGTTTGGCTAGTCTATTTCTATTTAGAGAATATATTCAACCTAAAATTCGTGGCGAATATGGCAATCAAAACTTACTATATGAAAAGGTCGCCAATGATGTTGCTCATTTAGAACAATGTTATTTACCTGTGACCGTGTATTCACCATCGACTTGTAAAGAAACTTCAGTACACAGTATAGATCATGAGTCGACTACATTTTTATGGTCTCATCTTCTAATATATGCAATTACAAAGATGCATTCACCAAAAGCAAAAATTGATATGTTAGAAGAATGCCGTCAATTCTATACCGATAATTCAATCGAACTTAGAAAAATCGATGAATTTGAAAGAGACTATGTTTCATCGAAGGCCATTTGGTGGTACACTCGTGACTGTTTTGTCTATCGATTATTGAATAGGGCATTTCGATTGAAAAATATCGATAAAATTTATAAATTTCGATTTATTATTTCTGATCTTGTGGAACAACTAAGAATGCTTCAAAGAGAGTAAGTCGATCGAGAAGCTTGAATTCAATACCATTGTCTACCCTCTGACATTTGATCGAGTCGACGTAAAAATCCTATTTTGCGTCAAACACAATTTCAAACACATGCTGATATACGGATCCAAAAACTGCGATCGATTCATTCCTTGCTTACAGACAGTCTCTGCTGTTGAGAAGGGTTAATTTTCAGATATTTTTTAAAAGTTCGTTAGATTTTCTTTGAGTTTTTAGATTTTGAGATACAATCAGAAGGCATCAAAAATATTATTAAAATTGACGAACGAAATCTAAAGATAAAAAATCCACTGAGGTTTCTTTTGTCGTTCTATACTCTTCACCTTGCATAAACTGAGACAGATATATCAATATGTTCTTCTCGTGTTCGTATAGACTATAATACAAAATTGTTTCTTCCAATGAAAATATGCTTGTACAATGTGTTTGTAAACAAGAAATATCACTTGAGTATATTTACCCATTTTGGCACCTTTTTTCACTCATATTTCAATAGATTCTGCATAAAACGAAATAGTTTTTGGCTGTACATTGTCTTATCATCTTTGCAGGCATCAAGAAGTATCAAGTTTATCATCTATTCTCTCGGTTTATCGCGGTCAGTATATGGCTATGGAAGAAATTGAGTATTTAACAGCAAATGTTGGTGGACTTATTACACTTAATGCATTTACATCGACTAGTATTGATCCTGAGATTGCTCTAAGTTTTATTCTTGATTCAATGAACTATGATGGAAATCATGCAGTATTTTTTGAAATTCGAATCAATACAGAACTTTCTTTAACAAATCCGTATGCTAAAATTTCCAGTGTCAGTACAATGCCTAATGAATGTGAGGTATTACTGTCGATTGGAATGATATTACGAATCGATACCGTTGAGAAGCAACAACTTAATGACAAAGTCTATTGGTTGGTAAAATTAAATGTAGAAAAAGAAGAAACATTACCAATACAAGAACTTTTTCAATCATTGAAAAATGATATTGATAAACAAGAATCAGATTTAGTCATATTCAGTACCATTTTATGGCATATGGGTGATTATGATAGAGCTGAAAAGTATTCAAAAATATTATTAAATGAATTAGAAGCGAATAACTCAAATCGGGCAAATGTCTACAATATTTTAGGTTTAATTTATGCATCTAAATCACTCTACGATGAAGCTATTGATGCTTATAATCAATCAATTGAGATTCGTCGTCAATCACAAGATGAAAATGATCATATTGATTTCGCACCAGTCTATAGTAATTTAGGCTGTGTTTATAGTGAGAAGCAAAATTATAAAGAAGCTTTTCATTTTCATCAAAAAGCTTTGGACTTAGCGCAAAAACATTTGTCAACAAATGATATAGGCATGTTTACATACATGATGAATATAGGTTTGGTCTACGATAATTTGAATGATTATGTACAATCGTTGACATTTTACAAGAAAGCTTTTGAAATTATCATCACATACATGAAATGCGATCATCCAGAAATTGCAATCCTTTTTAGTAATATTGCTTCAGTCTATGGTAAACTTGGCAATTATGAACAATCATTAGAATATCAAAAAAAAGCTCACACAATATGGACAAGAACATTGCCACCATTTCATACAAATATAGTGCAATCTCATTGTAATTTAGGCACAGCTTATGCTTCGCATGCAAATGATGATGAAGCATTAAAACATTTTCATTTAGCTTTGGAAATTCTCGAAACTCATCATAGTGATATTTATAGAAATGTATTAGCTGCATCTTGTCATAATAATATTGGCACGATCTATTTAACAAGACAATTATTTGAACCAGCATTAATACATTTTGAAAAAGCTTTAGACATTTATAAACAATATAAAAAGAGTGAATCCATAGCTACTATTTATAATAACATCGGAACACTCTATTCAAACCTTGGCAACTATTCTAAAGCTATGGAATATTATTCGAAATCGATCGAATATTATATGTTACAAATACCAGTTGTTGACAAATGTTCATTAGCACAAGCACTGGATAATGTTGGATTAATTCAATTTCATTTTGGAATGTATACTGAAGCTTTGGAAACTTTTCGATCTGCATTTGATTTAGTTCTTGGTATTTTACCATCCGATCATCCATCCGTCATTATGTATGGTGATCATGTTGAAATGACAAACGATCAAATATCTCAATAAATAATTGTTGAAATGCCAGGCGATTCAAGAATTTTCAATTCTCTTTGTTTATGTATAAGAACTATTTTCTTTTACATTGTTCCACAGTGTGTCCCATGCAACAACTTTTTAAAATTTGTATTTTCATAACTGAAAATTTGTATAAGAGCATCTTTCGTACTTCTCTTCCACTTTCCACTGTTTCTAAAGAATAATTGAACAGAAAACTTTGAAAATTTAACGAAGATAATGATTCAAGTAGTAGGTCAAAAGTTATGCTCGATTCATCATTGCAAAATGCTTCCTAAGGTGTGAGTATATATGGGTCTCTCTTTATGCAAGCTCACACAAACATTCATACCTCACATTCGTGAAAATGGCACATGCAAAGCTTAACTACTACATATTTCAATTCGTATTTATGGAAAAAAAGATCTATTGGATTTCCATAAACTCTAAGATCGAAACAGATGGAAATCATCATTGAACAAGATTAAATATCGACCCAAGTTAATCTAGAGAAAGAGAATGAATGATACATTTGTAAGTAATACCGAATACTACCATCCGCAGGTGGTTGTGCAGTTATTGGTTCGCTATCATCATCATTTATGGTTTTTATTGTCGAAAGCTCAACTAACTGTAAGGTGTTGTATCCATGTCAATGTCCATTTTTCCAACAATAAACTTTTTCTTTCGATCTATCTCGTTGATAAACAAAAAACTTTGAACCATCTTTCGAAATAGTTTTATAATATTCAATATTGTTTTCTTGGCAAACTTGAATCTCATCATTTGAAAACTTTTGCTGCAGCATTTCTAGAATTGTCAAACGTCCTTTTGCTATTACTGTTGCATTATATGTTTGATCAGTAGAGCGTATGATATATTATTTCTTGCCAGTTATTAGAACTCCTAGGCTACAATCTATATGATTGTTTTCTATTGCCATTTACACTTTGAATTGATAAGAAATTGGATCAAGCAAAGTTTGTTCTAAAATAAAAAACTATAATCATATAACATTCAGAAAATGAGTAGCATTCCTATCTTCATAAGATGTATCAAGATTGTTCCTTTTTTCATTACGAAAAACTAAAAAAGCGATAGAAAAATCTATGCTGCAACAAGTCTTTAAAATGTCATCTCTTAAAATCGAAGTTTCAAATATCTCATGTACTTGATACTTAGATTGTCCTCTTAACTTTTGTTCTGATTTATATAATTATCGTAGAATACAATTTGTTCGTTGAATGGACATGATATTAAAAATAACTACTAGACTTCTTCTCTTCCAATAAATATGTAACTGACAAGCAATATCCAATCGAGTTTTCGAATATTTCATGAAAATGAACTTACAGCAGGAATTTTTTCAATCATTTAGTTAGTGTTTGATACTTAAATTGTCTGTAAAATCTATTTTCTCAAACTTTTCCTCTTTTTTATCTAAAAAGTACATTCAGATAGACTATCAATGTGTTAGTCGTCACCCTTGATTTTTTTTTATCAGCTGTACTATTTTATATGAAGATTGCTTAGTAGTATAGGTATACGAACATGTCCACTTTTGACTTAAACACTATAGAACTTGAAAAAATGAGAAAACATCATCACAAATAGATTCTTATTCTGTCTTCTATCAACATGCTTTGGTTAGACATTATAAGTATGAACTTTGTAGTCTGTGAACTATACATTTAGATAAATTTCAGTTATAAGCAGAAAATAATATTTGCATGTTTGAAACTTCCGGTACTTAACAAATCTGCTTAAACAGAAAGATTTTTTCTTCGATAAATTCGTTAGTGAATCCAGTGTATTTTCATATCATATAGAACTGAAATAATATCGAATCAATTCAGCACAACTGATATCGAGTTATGTTCAGATTCTACTATGCAATCTATTTATTCCACCTACCAAATTTCATTCACTCTCAAATGGCAAAAAAAATCATACATAGCATTGAAAATTAAAAGAGAATTCGATAGACTTTCAAGATAGAATTGAATTACCAAGATAGGATAGACATGGTGTGGTTATTTTTGAATTTGATCGTAGATGAACCCGGACACTCTACTGAAAGATGGATCCAAAAAATTTTCCTCGAACACCAACAATTAGAAATTTTAGCACTCGTATCAAATTAAAATTGTAAAAACTGTCACCTTCATCTTTACTAAAAAATTCAAATAGTTTATCTTGAAATATTGATTGAATACATTATCATGCTAGACCAACATTCAATCATCAACACTCATATCTTGAATTTATTCTATTTTTCTTGTAATGATCTTGTTCAAACTCTTCTTTATCTACTCGTTCCTTTTTCTCTTTCTTTCTTTTTCTCCTTATGGACAAAAAATATGTCTGTGTGATTTTACAATCCAAAATGTAATTTTTCGTCAAAGTATACACTCTATATGGTTTTTCTTTTTCTGTCACAGGGACGATGTTCGTCTATGACAAAGAAGTGTGAGAATACACTCCATATTTGATTATTTTGAAAAAGCAAGACTATGTATATATAAACGATAATGTTGTTGCTTTTTTCATTTGCAACCTGCGTATATAGAAAATAAAGGTCGTAGTCGATGATGAGTTGGATAGGAACAAAAAATGTCGACGTAAAAATGTTCTATCGAATAGTATTGAATATCGTGTGATAACGATATTGGCACTAAGGCAAATAAAAAAATAAAACATTTGCGATTGTGCACATCGAGAGAAAGGTTTCATTTACGAGGCATTTAGTTCGAATAATGTCATCTGATCACTCAACTTCATGTGTACAAACAGCGAACATTGTCGATTCACAAAAATATTCAGGAATTATGCGGAAGAAAGTTCATGTAGCCGATCTAACTGAGAAGTACGGACCTGGACAACGTGGGATTGTTGCAGATGAGAAGATCAATAAAGGTGATCTGATTCTTGAAAATGATCCGGCTACTTCAATGTTTTATCCATTTGATGATAAACGTTGCAGTTATACACTGGAAGAATTCTATCGATTAGTTAATGAGCACCAAGATCCTGATATCAAGAACTATCTGATGAGATATTCGCTACAATACAATGACAAAAATGTCTTTGTACCTCGCAATTATCTAACACGTGATACACTGGATTTGACTGCACTCTTGAATCATTCTTGTGATGCAAACTGTGTTTCGACATATACCGATCACGTTATTGCTCTGAAAGATATAGAACCAGGCACTGTACTCACAGTCGACTACGGTATTGGTATTACAGACGATCTACCATTGATACCTATCACCGAATGTCACTGTGGAGCATCGTCATGCACAGGAACTGACGTATTTCAACGTTACAAACAGCCGGATTGGCAACATAAGTACTATGATTATTGCTTTCCTTATGTCAAGGCAAAAATCGATGAGATTCGCAAACAAGAAAACAAAAAATAAATGACTCAGCAATATACTCTCTTTCCGTACCAAATGGCCGCGCCTATGTTGGGATTAACATTTAATCATAGTTTAATAAAGACTATACTTTTGAGTAAGAAGAATAGTGCAGCTAGCAGACTTTAAAACCGTAAATATCTACAAGATCAATCTAGAGAAATTGAAGTCAGCAAAAATAGATAAATGTCATACGAAAATGATCATTCCTTACAGGTGTCATTGAACTAGTTTGAAAGTTCTGTCAGGACAATTAATATGCCAAGTTTCTTGCTCTTGTTCGTTTTGTTATCATCTCATATCTATATCTTCTTCTTCTCAATGGTTAACTTCAAAGCGTTGATGAACTCTTTTATAATCATATTCGTCTACAAAACTTTCGATAACTACCACTAGATATAGATATTTAGAGTGATACTTTCTAAGGAGTTTATCATAGTTCTTTGACGTACTGACTAAATTTTGTTCACAAAAGAAAGGGTACATATATATCCAATAGAGAATATTTGACATTCATAATACATTTGCATCAATAAAAAATTATATTCAGAACAATATCCTCAGCGCAGCATCAATTTTATTGCTTTTTCCGTTTGAGCCAGTGATAGTCTTCACGATGAACAGATGTATTAATGTATCATGGTAAGCGATTTTTTTCAGTCATTATCGATATTCATACTGCTCTTGTTTTGATATCATTATATTGGTATAAAGTATACCCAATATGAGATTCCAAGAAGATTTATATCGGTTTTGAAGAAATACTCAATAATTTTTGCCATATGAAAGAAAGCAAAAATCAATGTTATTTTACATATTTTACGTTATTTTTATTATTTCGGTTTACCTAGAGCTTCTTCGTATGGCCATTCTATTGTCATTTCGATATTATTTCGTTATTTGAATAGTAGTAGTTCAGAAGAATAAAATTCAGTTTGTATTACTCGAAAAGAATACTGATTAATACAACGTTTATTGTTTATATTATAAGATTTTTCTATATGAGTTATATAAAAGAGCTCAACTTATGAAGGAACACGACTAGAATTCATCAGGCTGGTCCTAAACCCGCTTCAATTCACGTCTAAGATTTTCCCGTTTACTGCGCCCACCTTCTACAGCTTTGGGCTCGAAGGGCTCTAAGCGCAATGCCCCTCCATGCTTGTGAATTTCGCTCATGTTTGTAAGATCCGTCTATCTTCTCTCATCTTGCTTTGCGTGTTTGGTTACGCATTGGTTCCATAAAAGAAAAGTCTTCGACAACTAGAAGCGTGTCTCTTATCTTGAGAGGAAGATTAGCACCATATTCTTTCTAAGAATAAAATTTTACTGCATCTACTCTTGATTGGTTCTTGTTTTTCTTATTGTATTCTAAATAAACAATATTTATTATGTCATCCAAGGCTTGCAGTCTTTTCCACCCTATGTACGAAGTTATATTTTACTGGTGAGTTCTTCCTGTTCTAATTCAATTGATGCATTAGATTCAACAGAACATCTTTGTACAAATCATTTCACTTGTTCGTTCGATGAAGATATTAAATATATTCTTATGATGCAATACATAATCTCGAAACACTTTCAGAAAGATCAATACAAAATCGAATAAAAATTGTTAATAATAAGTTTTGTTTTTTGGAAGTAAAAGTCAGAAAATTTTGATAATGGTTTTAAACAACGATATGGTTTTATACAAGCATGATGTATATTTTATAAACAAGTTCTATTGGATAATGATTACGAGAAATGAAATTCAACATAAAGCAATTATCTTATCTGTCACGAAACAATTAAATGAGAAAAAAACGTATAACTTCGACTATTTTGATCGCTGACGATCTGAAGAATTATCTATATTGAATTAAACGTTTCATGATTGGAATATTATCGAAAGTAAAATATCACATTGACTCAAACACATTGTCCATGTGTTCAGATTTATCTACAAAATGATAATATTCAATTATGTCATTTGCCATTGGAGCTTCGTTGAATTAAATAATAGCAAGTTTATGGTTAGCCAGTAAGTTTTTGAATGATAATTATTAAAATTTGTTTTGTTATTTATTCATGCTCTAATTATCTCAAGCACAAGAAAATGGAAAAACAAATTCTTACATTGGAAAAATGTTATCTCCCGAGTATGAATAGATTTGATAGATGTGATAATAATTCATCTTATGAAAAATGAAGTCAAGTCGGCATTATCACGTTCGTGTTGATGATAGTCGTATTTATCAGAACTAACATCCATACAAACCTGAATCGATTTCAAGTTTATTAAATACTTATATTGACACAAATCATGATAGGAATAAACATATAATACATAAGTTTTCTTTCTCATTATTCTGCGAAAATCTTTCTTCATTTTAATAAATACAAAAACAAAATCTAAATTTTTTCTAGGTTATGAAATATTTAGAAATTAATCTAGAATATATAGAACGTCCGACTTTTCTAATGCATAATTAAGATATGTGGTATAGTAATACATGCTAAATTATTTTTACCTATCTCAATTAATTTCGAAACATTAACAATTTTTCGCAATAATGATTCATTGTGCTACATGTCCGGAAATTCTAGGGAATGAAAAACAATGGTGAAATCAATGCAAAAGTTGTTTTAGATATAGCATTGCAGAATAATAAAATTCCAAATGATTCTTTTATGTTCATTGGTGCTAATGTTTTCCATTCAACTAATATTACTCGTAAATATTTATCTGGGGTGTTGATGTCGGTATTATTCCTGCATTTAACGACACCCACACCCGTCTCAGATCACTTTGCAAGATGAATTTTTAGTTTCGGCTTGAAGCTTTTCATAAATAATGTTTTCAATGAAACTAGTTCATTGTGAAAGTTTCTGTGTCTCTCCTGCTACGTCTATCCTATGATAAAGATATTGAGAATTATATTATGTGAGAAAGCAAATTTTGTGCTTTTATTTGTATATCACGAAAGAGGCAATGAAAAAGGCTGAAACTTTTGCAACAAATTAATTTCATTGAAAGCATTTTTTTTGTGCAAAGCTTCAAATCAAAACTAAAAATTCAACATTCAACATGACCTGAGAAGAAGTACAGGCTCTCGTTGAAAATTTCAGTAAAAATTTGATATCATGAGAACGAAGGCCTCAAAAACCTAATTATTCTAGACTCTTTCTACTCTTGTCGATTGTCACTAAATGAACATAGTTCAAAGCCAGAAACGACTTAGTGCTCGGAAATATTTTCTCACAAGTTACCAAGGCTATTCTTTGAAAAGCCCAAAGTTAGAACTTATCCATGTGTTATGTTTCGAACCAAACAATCGTTGTAGCAGTTTTTAAATTCATGCATTTGAGCTTGTATCGTCTGTTGGAAACGATGGAAAATCTGCTCTATCTAAAACAATAAGCATTCATTGTACCAATTCCACGAAACCGATCTGCATGGCAGGGTATATTTGCAACGTCGTTAGTCAGTAACGGTTTACGTGCGCATCTGTATGCATTCATCTAAGATGAATCATGACAGGATTGATAAAATAGTAAATCAAAATTCAAATAAAAGTATCGACCAAAGTTGACCAACAAGTTGCATTATTGACTAAATGTTATGATTTAGTACATTACGACCAGGCTATTAGCCCCATTAGAGTAGAAGGAACTTCAGACAGTCCGGCAGGCCTATACTATATAGTAAACATATAACGCTAAATCACTGCATTATATCTAATGGATATAATTAGATTCTCAATTAGAAAGGTAAATTTTACTTCTAGGTCTCTATCAGTGAAATGCATCTATTTTAGCAACTTTGTGGTAGCTCCTACAGGAAAATTACTCGCTTGCAGTCATAATCTAAAATCCAGTTAAATACAGGACCATTGTTGCTTTACTACTAGCTTCGATATAGACTTAGATCTCACAAATCGATTTCGTCTCTTTGCTGCTCACTTTGGCGGGACGGGGAGGGGTGTAGCTGTAACTATTCACTTGAACACCCCACACGCATACTTCAATGTACTCATTGGAAAGAACTCTCATTTTGCTGACGATTGTGGGACTTTGTTCAATAGTTTCATCCTCATTTATGTTTTTCTGAAAACCAATCACAAACGTCGACAAGTCTAGAATCATCAACGCTTGTTTCATAGTATGCCTGGGTTGTCAGTATAACATTCAGAATGCTCAACTTGATTGCCTATTACACCAGTTTACACATACTTTTCCTTGGAAACCTGGATGCTACTCACCTATATGTGGTGTCAAAGACATTCGAGAAGAAATATTCCTGTCTTCTCGAAATCGAGAATCAAACGGCGTTTCCTTGGCAAAGTTATAAACAAAGTTAGTTTCTCTCATTTTCATAAGGGTTCCATTTTTATGCTATGATTACTTTCAATCAACATATATGAGCCCACACTTTTATTCTCAAAGATAAACTACGGTAGTTTGTTTGTCCTCGTTCTCTTATTGTGCAGGAGCTAAAAAGAACTCATGTATTTATTATTGAAGCACGTAATATGCTCGTTCTTATCAGAAATATCGTAATGAAACGAAAATATTAACACATATATCAGTTACTTGTTAGTTTTCATCAACTAAGCAGCTACATAAATAATGAGGACATTTATTGTTCTGTGTATCCTCTTCATGAGTGGTCATGCTACACCAAAACTGGACGTCGAATTGGATGAATCGTGGTCGTTATTCAAACTTCTCTACAATAAACAATACATATCGGTCGAAGAAGAAACGGCTCGGTAAGTTGAGGTGTTTATCTTATCGTCATTGTTAGCGTTTACGCCTGTAGAGAGCAACGAACAGTTTGTGTTCGTGATGTGTTTGAAATACACATGTTTCTTCTCTCTATTTATTTTATGAAAAAAAAGTGTATTTAGGCAAAATCATTCGTTAGCGACGTGGTAGAGTACGAATAGACTATTTTCGATGCTTTCATCGTTCTATACATATTTACTCATTTACTGCAAAAGTTAAGACTCTTATTCTTCGAAGTGTACTCTTTCGTCAATCCCATAAAAAAAAAGCAATTTTACGTTTTAAGGTTTCTAGAAGATTTGATTACTCGAAAGACTTTTTTGACATCATTTTTCTGTTTTTTTTTAAGAAAAAGGCAGGTGAATCTTCGTTATATAGCGACAAATTTTATTACAACAGGTTTTTGTAGTTTTTGCAATTACAGAAACGAGCAACAAACATAAGTTTTTTTGATAAAATGGAGACCATAGTTTGTAACTACACCAAAATTTTTGCAACTCTGCCTTGACTTTCGCAAAAAGCGAATAAGTCCCGTTTTGGCTGATTTCGTTCATATATACGAATAAGAAAACGAAAACAAAAATAGAAAGAAATACAAAATTGATCAAGCGCCAAGAAAAGAAGTAATCGAAGTGAAATGATAACGTAGAAGGTATCAAACGAATAAAAAAGTGATCAAAGAAAAGAAAGGAGAATAGAGAGGAACGAAGTATATGTTACTTTAATGCTCTGTAACACTCTTGATATGTATCAATATAGTCGTGTTATTTGGGAGACAAATCTTGCTATGATTCGCAACCACAATCTGAAGGCTGATATGGGCATACATACGTACACCATGAAGATGAACCAATTTGGCGACCTGGTACGCCTTCAGTGTCTGTCTCTATCTAATCAATTAGTATCATTTTTTTTTGTCAATGTATATAGACAAACGAAGAAATCAATAAAAAAATGAATGGATTGAAGATGAATTTGAAAAGTGAGAACGACAAAATCCATCGTCACACATTCTTAGCACCATCTAACGTTGCCTTGCCGACTGCTGTCGGTAAGTTTTTTTTCTCAAGTTATGCTTAGGCGAAATAAGAATTTATCATGTATTTTTGTACAATAAATAGATTGGCGCAAACATGGCTATGTTACACCCGTGAAAGACCAAGGTCATTGTGGCTCATGCTGGTCTTTTTCAACTACTGGATCACTCGAAGGTCAAACCTTTGCCAAAAGATCAACGCTCATATCCCTCTCCGAACAAAATTTGATCGACTGTTCATTCGAATTTGGAAACATGGGATGTAATGGTGGTGTCATGGAACTCGCATTTCTGTACATCAAGTATAACAATGGTATAGACACCGAAGCAAGCTACCCATATGAAGCTCGAAATGGCAATTGTCGTTTTGATCCCACAAATATTGGTGCTACTGATACTGTGAGTATTTCAGTGTAAATATAGCGCAAGATGTTTATTTTGTCTATATAGGGCTTTGTTCAAATCTGAATGTTTAACGAGACCGATCTACAGGCAGCCATTGCTACTGTTGGACCCATTTCAGTATCCATTGATGATTCGCATAGTTCATTTCATTTCTACTCGTTAGAAGTATATGACGAACCTCAGTGTTCGCCAATTCGTCTCCACCATGCTGTGTTGGCTATGATACTACGGACACCCAAGAGTATTATATTGTCAAAAATTCATGGGGCACATCCTGGGGCAATGAGGGTTACATTTGGATGAGTCGTAACAAGAAGAATCAATACGGTATTGCTACCATGGGAAGTTATCCACTTGTCTAGCACCGTATTTTATTTTTCGAAGTAGCAGCTAAAATAAAGTCATGTGCAACACTTTTCCATCTACTATGTATAAAAAAGATAACAGAGCTTGCGCTACATATAACCATCTACGTACAACCGCATCATACCTTCATTTTATTCGAGATCCATAGAGAAACTTCTCTTTAACTACAAGTCCATGTAAGCCATGATTGACCGTGGTCAATTGAGGATATGTTGCTAAGGCAACAGTTTCATGAATTTTGAAATAAGGCGTTGTGCAAAATATTAAACAGTCGATGTTGCATGATTTCTTTGTTGAAAACCCTACGAATCGTAATTGTCTGAAGAGAAATCTTTCTAAGAACTCTCGTATCTATTGTACAATAGAGCGGACTCACTGTACTCAATTGATATGAAGGACATCTATGAAACTTCTCCGATATGTAGTCCTAACTAAAGTATGAAAATGCCAAAAACTTTAGCTTTTACAATCCTTCGTAGACGAGTGCCTAACATTTTGCTTGAAAATTCAGCCGATGGAATTTTATTAATTTTTCCAGAAAGGGTTTCATATATCTAGAAAAATCAAGGATGTGAGAAATGCTAGGAAAAATGAGGGATATGCAATAGTACACTTTAATTAGAAAAAAGTTGGAAAATATCGTTTGAGCAGCCTGTGTGGTTATAGGCCGTGGCTTATGCGCAACAGCACTTAAAGAAAAAAGATATCGATAAGATTTAGTTCTTAGACTTGATATTAGACTTTATTAAAATTTGCTTTAGTTCTGTTCTTTTCAATTGAAATCTATTGTATTTAGAATTTTGGATTAATGAAAGGAAGAAGAGTATTGCATACTTTTGACAGTTGATAATTAAAAATAGAGAAATCATCACAAAGCATTGATTCGGTTTTGTTTTCAGTAATATTTCAATATAAGTACTGACTCGAGGGTTTGTTTAAAAAGGTTAACTAAATCAATATATTAATTAAGAAATCAATTGATAATGCAATGATTATTTCCATTACATTTTATTCTTGATCTGAAATAGTTTTTGTGACGATGATTCATTGAATAAAATACGAAAATCGTTTTTACAATGTTATTAAGAACAATATACTTTGCTAGATTATTATAAGTTTTTCATCAGCAGAAAAAAAAGAATTCTTCAACAGCTCGTATCTGTTTAAGAAAAAAATGCGAAAATAAGTGACATTCGTCTTATTCCTCATCTTCACAGTATTAGCAAGTCTTAAGAACAATTTCAACTTTGTTGTTTCCAAATTTCGCTATATTCATACCAATTAGATTGTAGTTATTGAAATCATCTATAGCGACCAAAACTGGATAGCTTTCAAAATCAAACATATAGATATCCCGTATTGAGAAAGTTTCGTTGTTGTGACCGTGAAATATGGCTACATTGCTCGTTCCAGCATTGGTGAAAGTTAAATCCAAATGATGATCATTGTTGCACTCAACTATAGCCAATGATGATGGATATGAACGCAGGTCTGTCGAATGATTGAACTGCTTGAGAAAGGAATCCATTGTCAGAATTGAAATCATTGATAGCGACTAAACATTGTCTTGAGTCTATTCCAGTTGAGAGCTATGTGCTATTTATTGGCAGCCCATAACCTTGCGCTAACATGATTTCAATAGTATCGACCCCAATATTGGCAAGAAAAATATCCAAGTATCTATCATTATTCAAGCCACCTAGTACCACAGAACATGGATATGAGTTCGCACTCGTGGGCAACATCAGTGGATCAGAAAAAAAAAACTTGTTAGGGTATGATTGAGTGTGGGTCTAGATAAACAGCAGCGCTACACTCCGACACCTCACACTCACACACTCACGCCCACACCAGAACACCTTTAATGTACAACTACACACCATTAGGATCTTTGAAGCATGTTTATTTGAATTTCTTGAATAATTATTAAAAGTGCACAGAGTCTTAGTATTTTAGATTAAAAACGAATGATACCAGTATATTTTGCCAAGCTTTGAAGTGGTAAAAAGTTGGCTAGGCGTCTACCAAGTATTGTTTCTGTAAATAGAATTTGTTTGTAAAGCGGTGATGGAACCACAAAGATGAAAAAAAGAATGATTTGAGGCATGAATGAAATATAGTACGTTCCAAGAGTGAGATAGACGAACCAAGCACTTTGTTCATACATACACGCGTCCAGAAACAACACAACTAGTTGCGGCAATGCTGATATAAAGCAGATGAATGGTCCAACTAGTAGATCAGCGCGTTGACGAACTTGTTCAACAATACTGTTACGAGGTGATATATGATGACTGATCGCTTTCGAACGACCAATATTGATGATGACTGTCATTCCAGCGACGAAATTAATCAAAAAAGGAATAATTTGGTATGCAAGAGAACTATACTGAACAATGATCTTTCGATTTGGTGGAATCTCTCTGACACAGCTCGCATATGCATAATCAGGATGAGAGACCAATTTATATTCGATGACGTATGCATAAAGAGAACCAAATAAGCCCAGAAATGTTATAGTACTTAAAATTATGGCAAATCGAGGAGTACGAAATAATCGAAATCGAGTAGGCCAAGTGACAACCAATGCTCGCTCGACAGTGACAAAAGCCATAAGCCACATGTTAGTATTGCTGAATGCTGTCATCAAATACGGTAATGATTTGCATAAAATTTTGTTTGCAACAGCATTGATTGTCATTTGTCGAGCCACAACTAAGTAAGTAATTCGAGCAAGTAAGAGAACGAGTACAAATTGACTGATGATTCCAGTAGCGAGAAGATAAAGACCAGTGCCAGCTTTTCGTGCTTTTTTCTGTTTAAATGTGACAATACCCAAACCATTGAAGATCAATCCAACGAAAAAGAAAATTATGGTTCCAATTAGATGAACATAATCACCTCGTGTTCGTTCGATGAGTATTTCGAAGTCAATAGTAAAACGACTAAAGGTAAACTGGCAAAGATCACCTGATACACATTTCGGGCAAACACAAGCGAAATTACTTCTATTTTGAAGATTACCTTGAATGCAATGACCTTGATTGATGCAATAGGAACAATCCGTATTGCGTTGCTCATATGATATACAGTTACTTCGATTCGGCTTTTCACTGCAATAGCAAACATAATTTTTTGTATAGAAGCATGGTTGATAGGTAGTCGGATGACTGAAAATATGAAAACGTTTGACGGATGGTTGTTCGAAGATTTCCTTGCACTGTAAAGGTTGTGAATCAAGATCGATACTTACATTTCGCAATGTGTTACTGCAATTAATATAAAGAATACTAAAATGAACAGTAACAAAGGCTGTTTGAGGTTCAAATGTATACAAGAGACCAATTTCTGGTATACTCCGCTTGTTTCTCGCATCTCGCATGTTGATGGATTCTAGAACAGGAAAATCGGTTGATTTCGACACCAATATTTGTTGTCGTAGTCGTGGATAGTTGGAGGAGAATTTGAGCAACTGCAGAAGAAACGCTTGCTCATTGGTCTTTCGTCGATTTAGTACCAAAATAGATTCTTGTGGTTTACAGATTTTGGATTTATTGCACAAACATGTATATCCATGTGGTGGTAAGACAGAGAAAGGTGAGCAGATTTCGTCTGACGAACAATTGCTAGATTTCTTGTCACAAATGGTATTACGCACGAAACAATGAGGTGGAAGATATCCATGTGGACAGACGCATACGTTCTCATGACGGGTAAGAGCGTGTAAAGCACATTTATTTTGTTCAAGCGATTCATTACACAGTTTGCCTTTCCAACCATGTTGACAAAAACATAAATACTGATTTGGATTCTGATTAACAATAACATAGCATGTTGCATTATTCTGACAAGGATTATTAAGGCATTGCCATGGTAGCGAGCGATCAGGAAATCGTAGTATTTTGGCTAATCGAAATACGGGAAGAAACCTAATTGTATCGATTGTATATTCCCAGATCGATAGTAGTTTGAGATTATGATAGGCTTCAAATCGAACGGAATAGTTTCCAGTTAAGTTTGGACGTGAATACAGTAAGTAGACGTTGTGTTTCGGTGGAAAATCTTGATCAACATCAACACATCGTTGATGATCAATTATCAAAGTTTCATTATATAGTAAAAAGACAAGAACATGAAGTACTGGTGGTATATCTGAACGATGTCTTCGATCGAAACGAATGCGTACAGTAATACGCCGACGATTAAACTGACATTGGTTTCCATAGAAACTGGGTGGACAAAAGCATGAAGGTTGCTTGTTATTGTCGGTCATCAAAAAGAAACCACGATTGCAAAATCCATGAAGTCGAGGATCTAACATGCTTTTCGAAATGGTAACTTCAGAAATTGTAGTCATCGGCGTGAAAGTCAGTGGAAAACTATCACAAAACGAACCGTAGTTTGAAAGACGGCGAATCTTGCTTGATCGATACGTAGTTTCTAGTGAATTTTGTGAATTCGTACACCAAAACAAATGTTCATTATTAGAACAAGTCAGATTCAAATTACAACGAGTATTGTGGCACCTACTATCATTGGAGCAAGCAAACTGTCCCATAAGACATTGATGTCGATTCCAGAAACAAATAAGTTCATCTGTTTGATCGAAGCACTCATAAATACCATTGCAAATCACTGTATGATTTAAACATTTTGTCGCATTATCACATAGAAAACGATCACCTAACATTCGATGATCTGAACATGAAAAAACGTTGCGTTCATCTCTTCCACCAATACAATCAATGTGTCCATCGCCTGTTTTCGTATAATCTATACACGGACGATATAATGTTTGATTCGAAAGAAATTTGGACGTAATACAAAAATGTTCTCTTGAATTATTGCATAGATCTTCGAGTGACCAATGAAGTTTTGTTATTGAACAATTTAATTCATCTTCACCATTATCACAATCGAATTCGCCATCACAGAATTGTGTTTCATTAATACATTGTCCAGTACCTTGACATTGATATATTCCAAGAGCACAAATCCATTGTGAACAATTTTTCTCATCTCGACCATCTCTTGTATCCCAGATCGAATCACAGTGGCGATGAAAAAGAAGTCGTACATCTTTGATACGATTATTACTATCAAGACCAGTACCACGCAATACCCAACAAGCATATTCATCTTCGAATTCGCATCGAAAGAAGGGCCAATGTAGTTCATCCGAAAGTTCATCACTTCCATCTGAACATTCTTCGATTTCGTTGCCCAACTGCTGGTAACTAACATATTGTTTAATCAATGGATTTAAACATCGATAGCGATATGGTTGAATCATTTCATAGTTTTGATATCGTTCATCTTCACCAGACAAACAATCGATATAACCGTCATTGATACGTCTCGATGACAACAAATAGATCGATCCATTACACAAGAGTCCTTCTACGTTTGATGTGTGAGTGTTTCTGATCAACAGTTGAGGAATCTCCATTGACAAAAGCTGACTACAAGATCCAAGATAGACTATAAGCTATATATTATCTAAGATTTCTGATCACATGAGGCAAAA
The DNA here is from genome assembly GCA_905250075.1 of Rotaria sp. Silwood1. Classification (NCBI taxonomy): domain Eukaryota; kingdom Metazoa; phylum Rotifera; class Eurotatoria; order Philodinida; family Philodinidae; genus Rotaria; species Rotaria sp. Silwood1. The sequence continues at coordinate 111,256 of CAJNOP010000269.1, forward strand.
AATTGACTAAAAATATGAACAATTCACGTTTTTCATACTGATTATGGTCTCAAAATGGATCTGAAGAAGAATACATCTTAGTTGAACATTCGTAAACATTTTTTTCTGCTTAAATTGAACCTTGAATAGATCTTCAGAGTGAAACATGTCTAGCTTAACTAAATGACACACTATTGATACACGAAGGACACAGCCTTTTTGCAGGAGTGAAGATAAATGCCTGGAATTTTGGGAAAGGTTGATGCTTATCGATGAGGCACACAACAGATGAGAGTTTATCACTGCTCTCATTAATCAAAGACAGTCGAATCTTAATCTATTGATGGTCAATCATATTGTTCTCGATTATCTTTTCGTTCAATGAATAGCTGACATTTTGTTGCCTTTTTCGTGATAAACATTTATTTTACTCGACACTTTAGATATTCAATGTTATTGGCAAACTAAATTTAAGCGAATCGACAACAAGAGTAGATTGATCGAATATGATCGGTGACAATCGCTCTAAAAATCAATCAGAAGGATTGAAAGGAAATGGAACTTTGCAGTCAAGGTTTTTGAGAAGTCTAAAGGACGTCGAGGGGCAATAAAGTTTATAGGATGGGGACTAGGAGAGAAGGAAAACTCGTATTTCGCGCATTTCTTGTTCATCACAAGGTATCTCGGATATTTTATCATATTCTGTGAAAAATGCTGTAGGAGTCACAAAATCAAAAATACTGACTGTTGAGAAACGTTTCGTTGTTGATCTGTTGCCAATTGACAGAACAAGTGAGGTATTGGGAAGAATGAAAGCGTGCCAAATGATAGAAACTCTTCATAATTCCAACAGATATTTTTGTTCAACGTTGTAGGAGTACCGTTGCACATGAATGTTCCATTAAGACAGAAAACATCAGCTGTTAATTTCGGCAGAGGATCTCCAAAGTTGTTGTTCTCATAAAATGAAATAATACGAGACTTATTATAGAACATATTGAGAACGGGTGATAGCACAGATTGTTCTGGATATTGAATAAGTTCAGAACAGTAATCCTTGATATGCTTCACTGCTATTTTGCGTGAAGATCCTGCGAGTAAATGGCGCAGACCAACTGTGCACGAAGAAGTGTTTGTCAATCGAGGAATGCTTCCTACAGATATTTAGACGCAATTATTAGTCAGTACAGAATGCATTACTCAATTCTGGTAATATTTTCTTGGTTTTGAAAATATCTGAAAGTTGATATTAGTTTTAATGTACTCGAGTAAACTTTCGCACGGGGTAAAGTTTAAAAATTTGACTCCACTCATACGTTCTTAGATATTTAGCTGAACATTATTACATCACCTCTTTACAAGTACCAGTTAATTCTTGATCTAAAAACTGGAACATAATTCACTTTCTTGATTAGACATTAATTGATTGCCTCAAAATCGATGGTATTTGAATTTACCTCAAGCCGATTTTATAAAAAGCTCAAAATTGTCCACATCTATTCGAAGATCAGAATTCATTCTATCAGATAATCGATACTATCGATATCCTTTATTGAAAAATGTATATTATTGGTTTTCTTGTAGTATTTTTCACCTGTGTAGCCAATGATTATAGTTCTTACTCACAAGAAGTTCAGACAATAAATTTTTCAATAAATATTTATTAATAATATCGAATTTTTATTAAAATGTCCTCCATTGTTTTTCGATTAACTTTTTATTGTTTCAAGCTATGAAAATTGGGTTTTCATCATTCGAAATAGAAATCTCAAGGACATCGATCCATATGAAATTCAAGTGGTTCTCAAAGGCCTTCTTGATGGTTTTTTTTAAACTAATTTTTTTTCTTATCAATTTTCATGAATTTTCATGATGACTTAACAGCAATTTACGTCAGATTGCAGCCTAAACCATACTGTATTCATGGTAAAAACAGAATATTTTCATTACAAAAATAGTACGGTGGGTCTACAATATGGTGTAATTTGATGTTCAGTCATTATGAAAGTTCATGAAAATAGACAACAAAAAAGAAATTAGTTTGAAAAAAAAACGTCAAAAAGATCTTTGAACAAAATGAATTTCATATAGATCGACATTCCCGAGTTTGCTATTTCGAATGATGACAACCCAAGTTCCATAGCTTGAAAGAATAAAAATTTGATGGAGAAACAATAGAGGACATGTTAATAAAAACTCGACATTAGTTTCTATTTTATGAAATAAAGTCGAACAGTGTAGTACAAGCTTTGTTTCTCTATGGCGCGAGTAAAACTCATCTGTTTTTCTTTGACTAAGAAAAGTCGAGAAACTCTTCGTTATAATAAATTTCATTTCTGTTCAAAGATAAAAAAAAAATAACCAATATTGTGTATTCTGCTTCTAACAATAAGATATTTCACTTACCACGACCATTGTATCGGCAAACACCACTAGGCATTGTTGCGAATTTTTCGATCGCTTCACAATGATAAGCAGCATCACGAGCATTCTTACAACTATTTTGATGATGAATCAAATTAGACCAAGGTATACATTGACCATCTCCACAACTGAATTCATCCTTGCGACATAACCTTTCATCACATTCCAAAGTCGATTTTGTCGGACATGTTGCAACAAGTTCTCGTATCCTACGTATTTCTTGTTCATCACTTCTATCCATACAATCAATTGTACCATCGAAGAGAAATTCAAGTGGTATGCACATTGAATTTCGACATTGAAATTCGTCTGATGCACACTTTTGAAATTCAAGTAAGTAACATTCAGCTTCATCTATACCATTATCACAATGAGGTATTCCATCACATACTTGTCGCCATTCCAGACAGAGTAAACCTGCATTACATTCGATACCATCAATTAAACATGCCGGAAGCTCACTTTCACGTTCATGCGGATGAAGAAGTTGATTTTTTAATACTTCGCCGATTGTAGGTAGATCAGGAATTAGCTTGTATTGGCATGAGGGTCCAATTCGATCATATGTGCAATTACAGATGAAGCTGTTCATTGAATCTGTATTCAAATAATCTGCGTAATATTCAACAACATCAAATGGAATTTGCCACTTCAGTAAATCGTCAGTATTAATGTTGTACTGTTCTAAAGTGGAGAAATTCCATGCAATTTCAGGCGTACATGATGCTAGATCACTACGAGATGAATTTTGATCTCGACAAAATAGTCGGTAATCATGCATAAAGCAATGATCTTTCTCTGCATGCGAATATAAAATCCATTCAAAGTTTTGAATAGCTGAAATATTAATGCACTGAAAAAGCCATAAACAAATCCACCAAATTGTCGCAGTCATTCTCTAGTATGAATGTTCAAATGGTGTATTGAATTTAATTTGCTGTTCAGAATATTTATATGTGTCAAGCACCAATGTCTGTCAGAGACTCACTTGACAATAATGAAGAAAGTAATAAATTGTTTCACATATTCATGAGTTCTAATAGGCAAATGTCAAACTAAAAATTATGAACACATGGCAAACATAATTATTTTCCCAAACATTATTTATGATTGTCATCAAGTCTAAAGTCATGAACAATTAGTAAATATAAATTTTTTCCGTACTATCGTTCATGATTTTCCTAATCAAAATTTGATGCTTAATCAAGCCATCTGGAAGGCAAAATAAAACAATGATTATTGTGGATCTTCACAGGAGAGGACAACTACAAAGATTTGGTGAATTTATTTAAAAATTTGATTATAGATCTCTATGAAATTTAGTAGCGTAGCCAAAAAAAATTACAAAGAGGGTCATGTCCTTTTACGAGTTTCACGTTGTAGATGAAAAATTTAGCATGCAATTAGGAGTGTTCAAAGGCAGTCTAGATTAGGGTTAAACAAAGTTTTTTTGTTCCTAGGCAAGTATTGATTTTTCTCGTAAGTTTTAGTGCACGAAAATCTTGCTAGCTCTAACCAATTTTCATGCAAAACTATTGGTGTTCGAAAAAATCCTTAAAATGGTACAAAAACCGAAAACAGTTTCTTGTTCAACGAAAGCTTATAACAGGTTGAAGACACAATGTCTATCTTCACTCGTGAGTGTAAGTGCGAATGTGAGTTGTCAGTCAGATATGAGTATTGGCCTTCTATTTAGCCACATTCACACCCCTTTTTCATTAAATATTGATAGAAAAACTTCGAGAATAAAATGAAACTGTTGAGTGAGCTTTTGAGAACTAGTTTTATTATGCGAGTTTATTAGATATAGAATACATTTATCAAAATTTAATTTGTATCTACCATCGTGAATCATTGAAGTATTGACAAAACCTAGCATAATAGAACAAACTTTAATAGCATATTCACGAACATCTAACAAAAAGGAAAAAAAATTAAGTTAAATAAATATTAAATAATTCCATCAAACCTTCATAAATCAAACCGAGAACTCCATTCATTCCCCAATTACTAGCATCATATTAAGCTAATTCACCATTGGTCATCTGAAAGAAAAATCACATGAAAGCTATACATTAAATACCAATCGATCTTCTTATTTATCGAAGAAGTCAAATCAATGACTAAATTTTTTCTATACTTTTTTTTCGTATCGTTGCTGATAGAGATGACATAGTAATCATTGCACCATGTTTAGATTCTTTCATCATTGGTCAACATCGTCTTGTTATTCGCATTAAACTTAATAAATTCACTGTCATTACTTCTTTTCACATATCCACCACAGCTTTTCCTGATAGTATTTTTTCTTCTATTGCAGAAACATGTTCATTCAAATCACCAGCATTATTAATAAGTATATCTAATTTATTTTGAAATATTTGACCAATTTTTTTACATGCATCGTCAACTGATTATTTTGATGACATATCACAAATAATAACATGAGCTTTGACATCATATTTTGAACATTCTGTAGCTACACTTTCAAGAGCATCATGAGAACGTGCTAACAAAGCAATATTACAACTAAAAGATTTCAAATAAGAAAAAAAAGAGATTCAAAATTTGCACAATGTATCCTTCTTTAGCTAATGTTAGTGCTATCACTACTTTACCAGTACCCCTACAAGCACCAGTAATGACAGCATTTTTATCATGTAAATCCATTACCACCTCGATATTCTTCAGTCATAATGGTCAATATTTGATGATAAAATTAAATAAGTAAACACTTTTTGTTGAATAATATGGTTCATATCGATGAGATTTTTCATTGGTTTCGAAGAGTACTATTTAATCAACTGCTTAGTCTTTATGGTCAATATGGTACGTGCGAAGCATCTATATTGCGATTTGTCATGAATCTTTCTTTTGTTCTTTTATTAGGTATGCTGTCAGACTCTGAATAACTCACATTCTACTCGACATTCTGCATCAATTATGAAGTTCAATCGTAGTTCCGAAACACTGAGTTCAATTCGATAATTTAGGTATCAAGCAATTCTAAATATAGTCTACAACCAAATAAGATACTGCCCATTAGGCTTGCAAAAAAGATAAAAATCTGCCGCGATGCACTAATGAATGTGAAAATCGTACCACGATGATCTTGAGAAAGAAACATTAGAAAGTATTGGTTGAAATGCAATGTGAAATTATCGAGAATAAATTTACATCATTCGTTTGCCAATCTTCAGTAATAGCTTATGTTTGTTGAAGCAGAAATCAACAAGAAAGCAAACTTTTGTAGGACTTTTCAAGATTTGAGGTAATTAAAAAGAATAGAGTTTCAGATTCAGCTGTAAGAACAGCTGATTCTAGACCATGAGTAACATAGAGAATTGAATGTTCAATGGAGTAAATATTTCTACGAAGAGATTGTAGATAGGTATTTCAAGAGGTCTTATCGATGTCTTTTCTCGAAAAGATCCTTTGTTTGTTGATCTATCAATTAAAAGAAAACGTTTCGAAGTATAAGAAAAAGAAAAACATATCTTATGGATAGCAACGATCGATATGAAGTATTCGAAACCGAATAATTGAAAGTAGAGAATATTTCGTATAGAATGATTATCATCAAAAGGCTTCAAATTGTGCTATGGTTCGTATCGATTTTCAATTTATCACTTATAAATGAATCCGACTAAATTAATAATAATCAGACTTTGCAGTTAAATTTTTGATAAGCAGATGATTGGAATACATGAGCAGCAAATAAAATATCGATTTATGTGTGTAGATTATTCAGTTACAACGCAAGATCCAGGGGTGAGTGTGGATAAATAGAAGCCAAGACCTACACCCACACCCTCTTTTAATTTGAAGACTTTTTTGTTCAGAGAAGAAAACTCGATATGGTTTCGAATGAAGCGAAAGTATAACTGGACAACTGAGAAAGATCGATTTTTTTGTCATTTGTATTTTAAAACTCAATAAAGATGAAAGCTTTTAGGAGATTCTCAATTTATCGTATTAGGTTCATTGACTAAATTTTGACATCATTCTAAGATGTTTAGTTTTTGAAATAATAAGAGAAGTTGAAAGTGTACGACATCAAGTCATCTAATGTTTGATGTTTCGAAAAATCTATCTTAAGTTAACTAATTATCATGAAAAGTGGTTAAAAATTACCAGAAGTCACTTTAAATCATAGACAGTCTTCAGTAATAAGCTTAACAGTAACGCCCTGATTTCTATGACTTTTCTTGAGTTTCAATAACTGTCAATATTTCTTATGGTTTCTCTTGATTTGCGATGAACAAAAAAATTGGTTTCCAACGATAGAAATGACATGAAGTCAAAGAAAAATCGTAGTGAAGGTGCTGAGGTTAGGATACTTACCAAGAAATTCTGCTACCATTATGTCACAGGTACTTTTGGGTACTGGTTGGATTTTTAGTACTTGACTGAAAAGATGTTTCTAAATGCTTCATCTACTAGCTTGTTCAAAAATTATTGATTAATGCCTGTGACATACTGATAATAGGATATTCTACTGTTAACTGATTTAGTATACGGATACCTTGAACTCAGTAGATTCATTAGGAAAGAAATCAGTTTGTTTCTCTTTGATATTTTCAATAGACATTGAATTTACTGAAGAAATTTTCTTCAATACATTCACTATATGGTATTATCCATATTGAATGTCAACATAATCAATGCGAGTATAGATTTATATAGAGAACAAAACTACAAACAAAAAAGGTCTAGCGATTGTATTATTAAATGTTCACTTGTGCTTTTTTTAATTGAAAAAATGGCATTAAAAACATATTGATGTTTTCTGAAAATCCAATAAAAAAGACAAATTAAATACAATTATTAAATAGCGAAAGTTTTTCTTACTCATTATATTAAGTTCTATTTTACGATAGACAAATGGATAATAGAAAACTAACCCAAAGAGAATCAAAACTGCTGCACAAAGAAATCCAATATTTGGCGATGTAATTACAGGTGCAATAACCAAATAAATTGAGATAAGAACAATAATGATAATCAATGGAATAGGAACCTAAATATTTTAGAAATATTCATTTCGTCTTTTCTTGTTATCCGCAATCGTTGATACTGACACTGATCACTCGTTCTGCATTCCTATTAGTAAATTTACAGCAAAGTGTAGCAACAAATGTTAATCCATAAAAAATCCATGCAACAAAACTAAAAAAGTCGATCAAATCGTCAATATTACTTGGAAAACAAAACATAATTGCAATGACACCCTTCAAAAAAAAGAAAATCATAATATTATCATTAGTAGTTGAAATGTGAGATAGCAACAACACACAACCTGAAGGACAACACTAGGCATTGGGGTCAATCTTTGTAAATGAATACATGCAAATACTTCTGGCAAATATCCATACTGAGCACCAACCATACAATATCGAGCACCTCCAAAGATACTTCCATTAGCACTACCTAATGCACTAATAGAAATGATAATAGGCAGAACACGTACAACTGGACCTAATACAGCTTCGCCCCACGTCTATCCAATAGGAAATTAATTAATTGCAAGATAAGATTTTTTTTAAAAATGTTCTTCGACATACTACAGCAACAGATTGAGAAGTAAGTAATTCTGCTTTGTTCATTACAGTAAAATAAGAAATATTAGTAAGAACATATAGGATCATAACAGAAGGTAAAGCTAATACAATAGATAACCATAGATTTCTATAAAATACACAAATATTAATAGCATTCAACTTTATAAATAAATAAAACGCGAATCATTTTGACAACATGAATATGTTCCATTGTTTGAAGAAGATCATATCTAAGCAAAACCATACCTTTTAGGATTTTTGAGTTCTTCTGTCACTGAATTAAGACAATTCCATCCGTCATATGCCCAAAGACCAGAGTAGAATGCAAGTGCAACACCCAACGGATTTTTAGTCGTACCTATATTATACGATAACATAATATGTTATTCGCTTTATTATCATCATCAACTGCATCCTACCATCAAAACTGTTTTGGAAGTTTTGTGTATGTCCTATAAAGAAACTCTTTAATGATTTACTTTAATTTCTCAAATAGGACAAAGAATAAACCTTTTCCCATTCTTATAAGACCAGCTATTACGACTACTAAAATAGACGATACTTTGCTGATAACAAATATGATATTAAGACGATTAGCTGCAGACACACTGATACAATTAATATTGATCAACATCACTATAAAACAAAAGATAATTAATTTAAAAATCACTAAGTAAACAAAAAAAATGTATATACAAAGAGCAAAAATAGCTGTCATTTTGATTAATCCTTCTGGAAGTTCACATTCTAAATTTACATATAAATTTACAAGATGAAAAATTGTCTATAGAAGACAATTTACCTTGTATAATGCCAGACCAAAAGTATTGAGCAGAGCTAAGACTAAGAACTGCAATACTTGATGGTCTCATAATAAATGTATTTGTCCAACAGAAAAGATACGCTAATATATCGCCTGTTCTTTCATGAACCGATCCAATACCTATTAATGAATATATTTATATTAAATCATTTGTAAAAAGATAATATAATATATGTCAATGCTAGCAAATAATTGTTTTTAATGCACTTTGAAAAGAAAAAAGAAAAGAAAAGGATGTATATGAGATTTCGACAATGCTACAACAATCTTAATCTTTTGTTTTTTCTATATAAATAGTGGTCTAAAAGTTTCGATTCTTGTCTGTAAATAAACATTGTCTATATGAATACATATATAGATAAGTGACTGAAATATAGAGCTGTGTAGAAAAAGATTAAAACTATAATCTGAAAAGAAAATAGTACGAATTGAATCGACATTATGAAAACTTATAGTTTGCTTTAGTATTCTTGGCTAAACATTTTACATCTTACATTTTTCTGAAAAATCCAAACATATATTGTAATGTTTGAATCAAAATATTACTTTTTTAAATGTTTTTATATGGTTCGATAGAGTTCGACAAACTCTATGAGAACATGAATAACAAAAAGAGTCTGATCTAGTTTTCAATTCAAAACTTGAAAGAAATTAGAAAGACAAATAAAAATTTCATTTATTAAACATTAGAAAGAATAAGCTAGTCTTGAAATATCAACTAACAGTCGATCAGCTAATGTTACTGGAAATGAAACATACTATTTATTGATGAACGAGACCAGTCGCAAGTAGAAAAATGTTTGATTTTGGTTTTGTGCATATTCTTACATAGACCAACAAAAAATACAATACAATTTTCTAGAGTCAGGGTATTGATTAGATTGATGGTGATCATAAGATTAGGTCATTGGAGTAGAATGAATAGTTACTGCCATCATAGCCGAGAAAATGTTAATATGAGTGAAATAAAATTTTTCGTTTTTTATCTCTGATATCTGCTTTTCTATTATTTATCATAGGTTATTTTTGTCTAAAATTAGCAACTAAAAGTTGAGTAAAAGTTAGTAACAATTTGAGATTTATCATGATCTTCAAATACTTGCTGTCTTCTACACATTTATATGTTCAACAACTCTGTTGTTTAAAAAAAAATGATTCATTTTGCTATCAAAATTGTAACAACAACTATTGACATTATTGTTGTTGAATAATGTTTGCATAGACTTTTGGAGCACATGAGTTGTGAGGTCATGAGATTTGGTGCAAGTTTTACACAACCATAAAAGATATCACCCCTAATGAATAAATGTTAGTACTGGTCTCGGTTCTTCTTGCCCATATCAAATATTGTTTTATACAACATATGTAAGATTTTTATTAGTGTGTGCTTGGCTTCCTGTAATTTTTATATCAAAATATCCAGAAATTAATGTTCCATTCTATTTCAAACATACATACATTAGAAAAATATTGTTGTTTTTGTAGAAAAACGCAAGATGCATAATACTTAGTTATGATTAATAAAATAATCATAATTTCTCATGATTTCGATGCAAATCAAACATCTTTCTTTACACAATTCTATATTTCAGTCAACTATCTAAATATGTATTCATCATATAGATAAGATCAATTTATGAAGAAAAGTTGAAACTTTAAAATCACACTTTGGTATACCTTCTTTTAGATAAGCAATTTCTGCCCCATTTCTAGGTATTACAGTACCAATCTCCGCATAGCAAAGTGCTCCTGAAACAAGAAAAGAATACAAATTGTCTCTTGCACATAGAAGATATTGTAAAACATACCAAGTAAAGAAACTAAACCACATGCAACCCAAATGATCAAACAGAGACCAACTGATTGTGTTTCTCGCAAAACACCTTTAGGTGAGATAAATATACCAGAACCTAGTAATAAGAAACGATTCATAATATTAAAAAAAACAACAATATAACATGTAATCATTTACCAATGATGATACCAATAATAAAACAGATTCCTGAAAATAAACCAAGATGTCTTTTCAGTGTTACTTCATCTGTTGGTAATACAATTTTCAATGGATCTGGTTGAACAATTGATACAATAGATATACGGCGATGTCTAGTAACAGGAGATTGAACAGGACGATAATGATGAATTGAATCAATATCAGCTAAAGATGAAAATAACAATAAAATCCATGAAAAATTCTTTCTCATTGTACTTGTAAAAGGTGATTTGACAAGAATACTAACTGGCATACTTTTTTTAATCAATTAATAGGTATATTTCTTTTTCATAGAAATGTTAATAGTCATCATAAATATTTATGCTTCAAGATATATGTGTTAGTATATCAAAATAAACGATAGCAACAAAATTGTCATCAGATATATTTATGTTGTGCTTTTTAATCTTTGAAGACTTACCAATACTTGGCTCGCGTGAAGTATCTTTATCCATGTTAATTTTATAATCTGCTTGTGTTTGTATAGATAGTTCACATTATAAAATAATCTTTATTTAACATTTGTCATCATAGATAAAGGTTGCAAGACCTTTTCTTTTATGCTTTGATTATTTATTAGATAGACAAGAAGAGAGCAAAACAAAAAGGAATTGAACTATATCAAAGACGAATTTTCACCTATGAATACATAAAATATAATGTGCTTGATTCATTTTATATGAAAAATATGGAACATTAGTGATTATTATTATTCCTGTTCAAGTAGATCAAAAGTTACTTGAACTATTTCTTCTATCTTTGAGTCAATTAAACGTATCGTAATGATTATGTTGATTTTGCGAATTAAAATATTGATTGTCTTTTAGTAAATGACAAGATTTGTATTTTATTCTACCATAAAATGTAATGGTTAAAGAACAAATGTTCATTTCTCGAAAAGATGTGTGCAGTTTATTGAAATCAAATTTGTTTTTCTGTCCGTACAATTAGAAAACTCATGTTTTAATAAATCAGCTAAAAAGTAGACTTCCGAAATTCATCATACAAAAAGCAAACAGAATGATGCCTAACTTTTGCGCTGTCGATCTTTTTTTAACTATTTTCAATCTTGAAAAAAAACTGAATTTGAAAAAAATTTACATGTTTCCTCGTTTCTCAGTAGACAGATCGATGAGTGTCTATTCGATCTTGATACATTCATTGTGACACTAACTGGCGAATTTTCCTGCATATGTCTAGCAAAAAAAACACCTCTCAAACGAACCATTATATAGGTGTGTTGTTCCTAAACAATCAAGAACATTCTTTGGATACTCATGCCGTGGTACTGTAACATTGTGTTTGAACCGCAGAAACAAGAAAGACATAAACCATAATAATTGATCAGGGTTCAGCTCACATGAAATATCAACCATTAAACCAAAGATATTATCTTCGTATAATTTAATTAATATCAATCAATCTCAACTCAATTACAATAGTTTTCGATACATGTGTTAAAGATAAAAGGCTAAAACATCACTATTTGAATTTCTGAGCGGTTTCGATGCCCAGGTTTAAATATGATCCGGATGCTTTTGAATGAATTTTTTTATAAAAATTGTGAAATTTCAAAGATGTAAAGAGTTTCAGGTGCCCAAAAATGAGAATATGCGCTCCTCGAAATATGCTAGAAGTCCATGGGAAATTTTTGAAGAGTGCAAATTTATGTGCAAAATATATTTTGTGCCATTGTCACACTTCTCGCTTGCCTGTGTAAAGAATAATCTTGGAATGATTCGTTGATTTTAGCGTAGAATCGCATTGATGGACAATGAAAGTACATATTTCATTCAGATCTGATGGAAATTCGTTGTAGATTGAGAAGCGTTTGTAGCAGTACAGGTCTATTGTCAATGGATATTATTGTGTCTATTGCTAATGATTGACGAACATTTCCTTTCACTTTTTAGTTCGTTGTAAAAAAGCATCATATCTGAACAACAACGAAAGTGTTTATTATATTTAGTTTTTACAAACGTTAATTTTCTAATTTTTAATGATAAATCTAGACAGCTGAGAAGGTTTCTCTGTTTATATATAAACTTAAATATGAAAGAGCAATATTTCATGTGATTCTTTTGACATATTGAACTCAGTTTATGATAAGGCCTCACTATTGAGTTGTTCGAATTAACTAACTAGAAAATGATTCATATTTTGAGTCATTTAGATAAAAATTATGCCAAAAACGTGAGAATACTTCATAAACTTGACTAATGACTAAAAACGTCACTTAAACGTAATAATCTTCTTATAAATATCCAATTACTCATCGTCATGATCTATACTTTGATTGCGTTTACGATTATAGGTAAATATGGGGAAAAATTTCATGTTTACTATGCATCAATAATACATCCTCTTTTCTTTCATTGATGTACGTGTATTGTATTGTTGCATCAAGGTATAAAATATATCATGTGTTGTCTGTTCTTTCAACTTGTATCAATCTGTGTTGATATTTATCATAGAGAAAATAACCAATCTCGATTCCTTCATTCTATCCCATAGAAGCAAGTTTATATAAAAAAAGGAACAACTAGAAATGTGTTTCTAATCGTTCTTTTTTTTTATAAAATTTTTTCTATAGGATGACAATAAAAATAGTGATACTACTAACATATAATTTTTATTTTTTAACTTTTTTTCTATTGTGCTATATTCATTATTATCACTACATACACCACAAAATATATCCCTTGATGTTCAATCATTATTTTAAGAACAATTATAAATTTAATGAATCAATGCTCTCTTATATTTTGTGTCTGTTATGTTCGATCTTGAAGTTTAAAAGGTAGTCATTTTTGTGACTCTATTTTTCAAGTAGAAATTATTTTATTTCTACTGATAAACCCACCAGCTATGACTTTGTTGCAATAAAAATAGACTTTGTTTTCAATATACTTTTAATCTTTTTCGCAGTAAATTACAACAAGAACTATTTCATTTTAGAAAAAAAACGAATTTATTTTTATTTGGTCGATTCAGCATAGTTTCTTAGTGATCAATTAAGATATTAATTGAAAAGAAAACAAATATATATTCTATAAGGTTTATCTATATGTTTTTATTGATACCAGTAATTATTTGTACCTAACCTCGTACCAATGACATGCCATTAGTAATATGGAATATTGGTTTAGAAGAACAACAAGCATTTGAACGCACATCATCGATTATCAAAGCTATTCGTGAGAGTAATGTTGATATTTTTTGTTTACAAGAAGTATGAGGTAGTCACGTAGGATATCTTAGGACAGGATTCGAGCATTTCTTGAAAGGATTCGCTCAGGCAGGGGACCAAAAAACGAAAGCGATGGACCAAGATAGAACTCGACGAACTCTATCTAACGCACACCGAGTTTTTACTAATCGACGCTATCCTCACACAGAAAACCTGAAAATACTGCTAAAAAACATGCAAAATATCGCTTTATTTCAGAAAAATCTGTCGCAATTCGTCCAGTCAGCGGACCAAAACACGAAATTGATGGACCAAGATAGAACTCGACGAGCTCTATCCAATGGATACCTTTGGGGTTCGATTCGATGCTCCGGTCCCCGACTAAATTGTCATTATGCCCGGAAATCCGAAGTTTTATGCAGAAACCCGTCGCGATTTGCACCCAAAGGGGACCAAATCATCAAGTCGACGGATCAAGATAGATCTCGATGTGCTCTATCCAATGGACACCTTATTTATCAGAATGCATGGCTCCTTCGGCCTGAAACACGCCGATAGGTACCCCAATGAAAAATCTTTTTAAAGCCGGCCTGGATTCGCCCACACAGGGGACCACGCGAGACAATCGACCAACTCAGGTACAACTCATCCTGCTCTATCCAATGGACGCTTTAATTATGAGATTCCATACCCCCTTCGGTTTGAAACAGGCCCATAGGTACCCCAATGAGTGTGGGTGTGGGTGTGGGTGTGGGGTGTGGGTGGGTGTGGGTGTGTGGGTGTGTGGGTGTGTGGGTGCGGGTGTGGGTGGGTGTGGGTGTTGGTGTGGGTGGTGTGTGGATGTGGATGTGGGTGGTGTGGATATGAATGTAATTATTAGCAATATTCACACCCACACCCACCCTCGAAAGATCAGGCAAGCGATCGACAAAAATCTCTAGTCATACTTTTGATGTTAGAAAAACATTTTATTGTTCGAGTATTAACAAGTGTCTGAAATTAAATTTCAATGAGGCGATTATTCTTTTTTAGGTCCATCGTGCAATTATTAACTTCCTTGCTTTCTTTCCAAAATATCTAATGAAAATGAACTCACATTAACAATATCTACACCATCAATTCTCATATACATAAACATTCTCTTTATACCTCCTTTCGAATAGCCAAAAGCCTACTTCTAAAAACACCATGTGAAATCTATTACCTATAGAAGAAAGAAAACTCACCTGCTCCAATAATATCGATCTGACGGCAGTGATTTTGTTTTTTGTGCACATCTAGATACGCCGTACTTATTGGTTTGAAGTCCTTGCCATGTATGTTCTTGTGCAAGCACATGATTATATACCTTTGCAAAAGCGGACAGATTCAATTCTTGCGCATAATAATTGTCGAATGAGGCCAAATGTGAAAAATAAGCAGAAAAAACACGCAGAAACTTTGCCATAGGCAAGCCATGTATGGATGAAGTCACAAAAGGAATAAAACAACTTATCTCGCTTTTTGATAAATAGCGAATGAAAGGCACAAGGTAGAACATCGTAAATCGGTGTGGGTGCGGGTAAGTGAGTGTGGGTGTGTGGGTGTGCGTGTGGGTGTGAATATTGCTAATAATTACATTCATATCCACACCACCCACATCCACACCCACACACCACCCACATCCACACCCACACCCACACATAAACCCACCCACATCCA
>CAJNOP010000269.1:134143-148767 GCA_905250075.1 Rotaria sp. Silwood1
TTATATAGAATCATTTTCACTTGAGCAAAATCCTGATGAAACATATTGTATTGATCAAAAGCTTCTACATTAATTCCTCCGCTTTATCAATCAACTCTATCTGAGTAGCCATCTCATTCTCTTCGATTTCAATAATCTAAGATCATATTAATGATCAACTCGAAAATCTGCTTCACTTTAGGAAATGTCGTACCTTCATTTCATACCTCGTTCGAAAGCTTACTATTCTTATGCTTTCAGTCGTAAATTTATCTCGATGAATTCTATAATTCATGTGATGTTACATGAAATGTTTTTTTTTCTTACATATGTAATCATCTCAACAGGTAGACGAGTTATTTTAAATGATTTCATAAAATATTTCTAACTTATCTATTATACTTTTCAATACTACATTTTCTCTATCTATTCAGGTGTTTATTTAATTTCATGAGTACAACACTTTCCTAATTTTCCTTTTTCTATCATAACATGGCTCTGGAATTCGATGAGTTCTAATCAACTAATTAAATTAAAACATTTTTTCACTTTTACTTTTTAGACTCGTTTTAGATAGCTATATATACCGTAAGTTTATTCCAAATATTAAATTAAAATACAATTTCATTTTAATTCATCGATTTGTTTCGAAAATCGAAAAAAAGTGTGAATTAATTCAATTTATTAAATAAAAATACAATCTTTAACTTTTGTTTGGAGATTCGATCCGTATTTATTAATATATCCGGTGAGTTTATTCCAATTACTAAATGAAAATGAAATTCTATTTTTATTTTTAGATTCGTGGGATATCGATAGATCTAGTGAGTTTGAATCAATTTATCAAATTAAAATGAAATTTTGTTTTTATTTTTAGATTCGTTTTATAACTCAATATGTCGGATGAGTTCATTGGAATTACTAAATAAGAATGAAAGTTCATTTTTACTTTTAGATTCGCTGTCTGGCAATAGATTCAGGGAGTTTGAATCGATGAATTAAATAAAAATACAATTTTATTTTCAGTTTTTGGATTCATGCGATATTGGTAGATCCGGTAAGTTTCAATCAATTTATTAAATTAAAATAATATTTTATTTTATTTTTATCTTCGTTTTATATTTCAATACATCATGTAAGTTTATTTCAATTACTAAATGGAAATAAAGTTTCGCTTTTACGTTTAGATTCGTTTTATATCTCAATATATCTGGTGAGTTTACTCCAATTACAAAATGAACATGAGATTTTATTTTTATTTTTAGATTCATTTAATATCGATCGATTTGGTAAGTTTGAATCAATTTTCTAAATTAAAGTTTCATTTTTATTTTTAGACTCGTGTGATATCGACATATTCGGTGAGTCTGAATCAATGCATTAAATAAAAATACAATTCTATTTTCATTTTTAGATTCGTTTTATATTCATAGATCTGGTGAGTTGGACAAAAATTCTTTAAATTAAAAAACAGTTTCATTTTTATTTGTAGATTCGTTTTATATATTAGTATATATGAAAAGTTTGTTCTAATTATTGTACGAAAATGAAATTTTATTTTCATCCTTAGAATTGTTTTCTCGCAATAGGTCGGGTGAGTTTGAATCAATTTAGTAAATTAAAATATAATTTTCTTTCTATTTTTAGATGATTGTCGTAGGGTAATGTTTGATGAGCTATGAAATTCGTTCATTAACTATTTTGGTTGAATTATGTTTTACATGCGAAAGGGTGCTCATTAGTTTTGATGTGGTTGAATGTGAAGGAAACGGGTAAGTTTAGATGATTTTCGATGAAAAATTGTTTCTTTCGTTCATTTTTTAGGTGGAGAAGGCCGTTATATTTAGCTTCTTGGTGGTTTGGTAATGGTGCGACGAAGTGCATCCGGATAATTAAAGTTTTTCTCTAAATTCCGTGTGTTGCTGACCTTTAATGACTGTTCTAGTTATTTCTTGGTGCGAATAGATTCACAACAGAACCTCATTGAATGTCTGTGGCCGCTGTGAATGCCTGTTGCTGCTGGCAGAGAAGTGATGGATTTCTGTCTAGGCTAGTTTGGTAGAGCTTTAACCGCATTCGGAAACCTTTTCTTTGGGTTTCCAAAGAGGTATTTGAGGTTTAGCTATAATGGGTACTATGGGTTTCCGAGGTCTCGGAAACCCTTCTTCGGAAACCCTTAAAGGGTTTCCTATAGTAACAAACTCGGAAACTCTCTAAGCGTTTTCGAGAATACCTATTTTTTTTAGAGTGTAGACATACAAGTGCAAATGTCTGTACGCTGCTTCTTATGAAGACTTTCATATTACTCACAAGCATAAAGAATGCAACAGCATCCTAAGATGAAATATCAGTACATTTGTTTAGTCACTGACTTATAGTGACTGTTAAAATAATCTTCATCTCAACACGTCAAATAAGTAATTAATAGATAAGACGACATTAGTAAAGTGCAATTTTATAAGGTTCACACCTATGTGTGTGCTCGAGAAGTATCTTATTCAATTTCAATTTTTATTTAGTATCATAATAAAAAACATATAATAAACAACCTTATTAATGTCGATGTGCACATGAATGGTAATGGTAGTCTTTTATTAGCAGCATGCATGCAGCACTTTTGCGTGATTTCTGAACATCGCCTATTTTTATGTAAATGTCGAATAAAAAAGCTCATTTTGAGTATAATATCGACATCCATCAGGCGAAGGCCTCGGTTGAGTATCGAGTACATAAAAAATGGTGCCGTATACCACCATATTGGTGTATGATCACAATATTCTTTTTCGACCATCCTAATTTCGTCTTCATCAATGTCATCTTGAAGACGACAGTATTCAGCAAGTTCTCTAACGGATTCTGTATCATCATCTTCTATATCCAATAGTGCTTCTTTTAATAATTGCGTGTACATAAATAATGGATCAATGCCATTAAAACTGATGGAGATCATAGCTCGATCACAATTTTCACGATCGATTTGTAATGCCTTGCAAATCGGTTCGATGCTTGTGTGTACACCTTTTACCTTTCTTATTTTTCTGACCCATTGTTCATGAACTGATTGATCGCCGCAAAACACATAAATTGATTCCACCTGTGGCCATGCTTCAATTTCTGGTATAATTTGTCGAGCCAGTGCACCAGAGACAATCATGAATACCTTTTCTTTCTTTATTGTACTGAGAAAATCAACGCATTCTTGAACATCCTTAAACCTTGTGACGGATGCTACGATTTTTCGAAAATGTTGTAGTAACTTTTTGAAATCATCATCTGATTCATCAAAATTGGCGTCAAGCCATATCAGCAGAAAATTTTGTATCACGCGGCGCACAGGTCGAGGTAGCGCAGCAGCACGATTGATGGTAGTAGTCATCGCCACTGCCTCACTAGAAGTAGTTTTTGTCGGTTTTTGTTTGTCCATGATGAATGGATGAATGAATGAATCCAATGAATGAGACGTGGTCTCCAAGTGTTTATATGACTTTTTATTCTTTCTGTTGATCGTTTTTTTGGCTTGCTGCTATGGACTTCAAGAGCGTCTTTTCTCGATTGTTCGTTTATTTCAAGAATGTGCTGCTGACGAAATGACGATGACGAAAGGGTAGAGTCTCTCTATACATCAAGCAAGAAGCAAGGAAGAATAAGAACGAAAAGAACTAAAAATAATGCATTGTCATCATGCATAGAAATAAAAGAACGAAGAATCATAAACAGAATTTTAAAATTTTGTTATTTGATCTGATTGCTGTTTATTTGATTTCTCAAGCTCTTTTCCTCACATAGTAAGTACGGTATTATTTATGTGTGCGCAGCTAGACGTCTAGGAATAGGAGAACAAACAGAAAACAAAAACTCGCACGTGTGGTGTGAGCGGTTGGATGTGGGTTTGGTTGTAGGTCTCCTCGTTAGGAGGGTGTGGGTGGGTGTGAGGGTGTGGATGGGTGTGGGGTATGGGTATGGGTGTGGGTGTGGGTGTGAGTGTGGGTGTGGGTGTGGGTGTGGGTGTGGGTGTAGGTGTGGGTGTGGGTGTGGGTGTGGGTGTGGGGTGTAGGTGTTGGATGTGGGGTGCGGGTGTGGGTGTGGGTGTCGATATTCACTTCATTCACAGCCACAGCCACACCCGAACCCATAGCCATAGCCACACCCAAACCCATAGCCACAGCCACAGTCACAGCTACATCAACACTTCACACCCACACCCACATTCTCGAGCTTTTAGCACAATCGTGTTCTGATCTTAACAATCAGAAAGTGATATCCTGCCAAGAAATCACAATTAAGTCATTATAACTAGACCAAGAAATAAAGCAATAGAGTTGGCCAAGTTCATCCTTTCTAGATGTCGACGTTGGTCATAAGTCACTTGAAATACAAGCAATAACCGCTTTCAATTTCTATATATCTTGATAAAATGGTTCTCCTTAACAACTTCAAATATTAAAAATTCGTGTAATCTATTCTCAATGAATGTTTACATTATGGAACTAGTGATGCAGGCAACTTTGTTGGTACACGCTGCGTGATAATTTATTAGAACTACACAAAGCTCTGAAGTGCTCTACAAAGAAACTTTTTCTGGAAAAAACGAAACATGAGATACAAACTCACAAATATTACCGTAGCTTGTGTTAATACACTATTGTCACTCCACTACCAATGCACACTCTTTGAGCTGACCAAAACTTTTTCTTACATGTAATTCCTACCTTATGTTAATACGACACTCCTAATAATAAATGAAATTGCGCATGTATACGGCTTATATATATATACATAAGCATTAGCGCCGTGTTTTTTCTATTTACTATGAAAAATGTATTCATTCGCGCAGTACTTGATGTAGAACGGATATGTGTGCAAAGCATGTTTAGTCGTACATTCAGCGAAGAATAAAAATGCATAGCAGTGTAGCCATTCAATTCATTCCATATGAAAGCGCACCCTATAGCTATTTACTCATGCTTCGAACAACGCAAATCGGCCAACATACACATGTACAGGCGGCCGATGCGCCATATGTTCTAGTTTTTTGATGTTATTGCACTGCTTGAAATCGCTAACTCGACAAGAACATTTGCTCTAGAAAATATGGTGTAATTGGATAATTGTTTGCTATCTTAGACATAGACAACAGGTGGCACGTTTAGAAAAGTGTGTATGCATAGAGCTCTACTAGCATATGTCATGCACGTACAATGTATTCACAACTTCAATCTGGCAAAACAAGTTAACCATGTATGGGTGCACGTTAATGTCTCAAGTTTTGCATATATAAGAGTGTCGATTGTACCGAAGTGTTCTTCGAGGTCAATGACACTGTTAGTCTTACCTTCAGAATAATTTCTTTATCTTCAGCGAGGCAAGTAGAATTTGATATGATATGAGGGTCGACGTTGTGTTGAAAAGTATTAAATCAACATCTAATGACATTATCTAGCGATTCTAAACGCTAAATCTCATTGAAAGGCTAAGACGATCGGCTTCCTTGTTTCAATCTTACATCGATTTGGAAGTCAGAATAACGAACCGTCTTAAACCAAAATAAAAATGTGGACTTTAGGAATATGTTGAAGAATTGTCAAGAAAAGCTATTCAGGGTGTGGGTGTGTGAGTATTCATTCATATAACAAATAAATGCCCACACCTACACCCTAGCCAAAACCGAACTTTACTTAAAATAGAATCTAGTGCAGGAAGCTTCCAATGATGGCTTCTTGTATCTTGTCTTGACCAGTACTTGACAGAATAACTATTTACATCGTTTCGACACGTTGCCACTTTTGTTAAACCATCAGCAAGGATGTATACCAGAGCAATGCAACGGCCTTGCTGGCATAAGGCTTCACTGAAATGTTAGCAAAAGGCAGCCGCCCTGACGTCATCTCGGGCATTTTAGCATTTTTAGATCATAAGAAATATTGAAGGTGAACTTGCGACTTACTTCATGTAACTCGCTGATGGAAAGAGATCTTTTGTCTTTATAAAATTGCAAAAGAGATAACTAGCTTATAGAACGACTACAATTTTTTCTTTATTTTTATTAGTTTTCTCAAAAAGATTATTGAATAATTATCCTTTGGTAAAGTATACATTATATACTCCCATGACATTTCATCTCCGTTTGGAAATTTCTTCTCTACTCATAGAATCTTCGCTTGCTTTATGTTAGAGCTTAAACCAGGTCTACCCACTGTCACGACCTCACACTCGACATAATCCACTTGTAAACATTCACAATCATACCTATGATGACAAAGCGTTAAAATAACCAGCACCCTCAGGCCAGAATTAAAAATCGAGAATGAAAATCAACTTGCTAAGACATCTATTTTCTTTTCTTTATGTTGCAGAGTGCATGACAACGCATTTTTTTCATAATTCTTACCGATCTCTCACCGTTCTTTTGTGCTCTTTTCTTTTTGCTTTACATCAACATTCTTTCCGACTATTCATACTTTTTATATCTTTTGTCCTCTCGCTCTTACCTCTTTTTTTTTGCAAACACACCATACATCCCATAAAAAAAAGAAAAATGGCTGAGAGCAAGAAAGCCATCAAATTATACAGAATGGCAATGTGTACGTGTACCAGACGAGTTCGGCGTGTCTTAGAGGAAATGGGTTTTTGCGTATGAAATTATTCTCGTTGATTTAAGCAAGGGTGAACATAAACAACCGACTTACCTTGCTATGCATCCGTTTGGTCAAGTTCCTCTACTTGAAGATATCAATGGAACAAAGATATTTGAATCCAGAGCAATCATGCGATATTTGTTAAAGAAATCTTCAACCGAAGGTAATGGTCGAGAAGAATAAAAAACGAAGTTATTTTTACACATATTCTGATAGATCCTATGGTACTGATTCTGAAAATCCACTTTTTTCCATTGACCGACCGATCGAACTTCTCTTCCATAGGAAAAATGCAAAAACCTGAAAGTTAAACTATCGACATAGCATCGAAATTAGTTTATCGTGACTTGCGTTAAAAACGAGTCCAACAAAATATGATTTTCAAATTTATCGAAGCACTTTTGACGCTATCGATTTGTATAGGTCCTACCCAAACTAAGAAATCCTTCTTGCATCCTAGATAGATTTCAAAAAAGTTACCCATCCGTGCCGCTGAATTAAATATAGTTTATGAATTAGAGCGTTTTCGCTGAAAAAAAAACAAGTTTGTTAGAGTTTTCCAAAGATTCAACTATCTGACAAACCCTGGTGGAAGATTCTGAAAACAAATAGAACATATTGGTTTTTTTCTATACGACACCCAGGTGCAAAATTGCAGCCTCAAGATGCCAAGACCTATGGTCAAATGGAACAAGAAGGCATTTATAAAGGAAGCCGGACGCAATATGGAATTAAGGTTGACCAAGACCAGCAAGTTCAAAAAAGGGAGAAAAGTTTCAAAAGCCGACTTTTTATTGGTTGTCCTTGCTGGATGACTATCAATGGTTAAATGTCGAATCTGAAAATTTTAATCATGAGACTGCTCCTCTTGTGTTCAAAGCGCTGTGGAAACCAAAGATGAAGCATTTAGGTGAAGTTGATCAGAAACTGGTAGAAGAAAAAAGAAAGAAATTGGAAGGTGTCGTAGAGATTCTCGATACTCATTTGGAAAAGAATCAATACTTTGCTGAAAATGAATTTACTTTGGCTGATATTATTTATTTACCATATACCGAAAATCTGATCAGAGCTGGCCTTGGTGATGTTTTGTTATCAATGAGTAATTTTTCTTTATGATGGAAGACGTGTAGTGAATGATCAAGCTGGAAGTTATGCAAAACTCAACAGGAAATTGACTTTTAGAACACTCATTTGAAATACTGTAGATTATAACTTAGTCACATTTCTCTCGCTTGTTCTTCATTTTCAGTTTCTTCAAAGCTTTCTATGTAGCACGTATTTGTTATCTCAAATCTAAATTCATATCAGCTAAGGGAATCGTCAAATGGTATGATTCTTGTGGTCTTGTATGATCATAACAAGGATGAATATAGTTTATCATACCATAAAATCTTTTTAAAAAAATATTTGATAATAAAACGAAACACAACGTGCTGTTAAAGAAAATATTAACATTATTTGTATATTCATTCTTTTAATCTTAGACTCACATTCATACTCGCACTCTTCTTTTTGATAATTTGAAACATGATTGTTCTTTAGTTGATAATAAAGTGAGACAATTCAGTTAAAATATTGTCAATACATCTTTCGTATTAGAGAATGATTATACGGAATCGATTGGTTGTATTTTCAATATTTCAAGAATATCATTTACAACTATGTTATGCATCAGATAAAAATATTATTCGTAAAATATATGAAAACATTGTCAAATGATACGGATAGATCATATGTCCAGTCATTCTCACACTTAACAAAGAAAATACTACAACTTAATAGAAAATATTGTAGAAAAGAAAAACAATGTCTAAGTACTATTGAAAATAAACAGTTTCAACAACCAAACAGGAGCTACAGAATGAAAGTCAACCTCAAATGTATGGTTTTGTTTTTGCTGTTCACATTAGTAATCAAGAAAACCTAACTTAGACTTTACTAGTAGGAAATAAGTCAGAATTGCATGTAACTCATACCACACAATACGCTTGATTGCTATACACACTCAATTTTGAATTGTTGGTATTCATAATTATATAAACCAATTCAACTCAAATAGTAAATAATGAAAAAGAGTATCAATACAGCAACACAAAGTAGAGATTTATATCATTGTATACATACAATTCCGTTCAAATTGAATTTGTTTTTCTTACTTCAATTATTTTATTACTGGTCCTACATGACAACAAGGTTGTTTATTATAAACTAAATCACATATAACATTCTTTTGAGATACATTTAGAATTTACTTCTGTAGAGAGCATATTCTTTTCTTTTGGTTGAAAAATCAATTACGAGCTGATCATCATGGTAAAAAAAAGAGTAAAGCAAGATATTTTGAAGATGTTAAGATTTGTCTCGATCTGTAATATATTAGGAAAAATGTTCTAGAATTTGATGTGAGATTCATTTCATACGCTTTTATCTTTGTTAAAGTCCCAAATGAATATAAACTATGCACATAAGTTGAAAGATCAAACAGGGTATGCAGGATATTTTCTACAGGTCGAATAATTGTATGATGTTATAAAACAGTCAAGAAATTAGAAAAGTTAAAACTCGAAAACTCTCTGAAATCTTTTATTCTGTAGTTTTTGACAATAAATCGATAAAATATGAAAAGATTTCGTGATGTAGATTAACAGAGTACTATGTTTTCAATCTTTAGTCATGTATTTTTACTCAACATAACTAATAAGCAAAGCGTTAATGAAGTTTTTATAATAATCATTATGAAATTGTATTCTCTCATCATAAAACACATGTTTTGTCGGTCTACTTTCCTCTAACTTTGTCTAAGTTGTTACGAAACTAATTACAGATATGTCAAAAAATGTGCTTCACAGATGTATTCATTCGCTTTCGTTTGTACACTTTTATTACGGAATTTTAACTTTTTTTCAATATCACGAACTGATTGAAAATCCACTGAGAATTCGAATTAACTGTTCAAACATATGTTTTCATCTTACCCGAGAAAATTCGTCATAGAGCTCAATGAAAATGAAAAAGATGCTTAACGAGAGTTTCAATTCTTGTAATTTTGATTGTATGGAGAACCTGGCAAGGATGACTTAAGAGCAAAAGAATATTTGAGAAAACGTGACAATTTCAATGCCATCTGCTTTTGAAGATTTATACGCTCGATGATAATCATTATCATCATGTTTTAATCCTTGATTTTTATTGTTTTTGTTTTCAAATTGTTGATATTGAATTGATATGTTGAAAAGTAAGTAACTGAACAATATCTTCAATATAAAATATTCCCGGACGCTAATCGTTCTTTCTTTGACTTTTATTATTAAACAATCGCAATATTGTTGATGGAATAAGGTTACATCAATCGTTAGTAAACAATTATAAAAAATAAATAAATCATTCTTATGTTCAATATTTTACCATACTCAACGTTCGAATAACTTGTAATAGAGAATAAGAATCAAATATATCACAAAGTAACATATTTTGATCAAAGCAAAAGTAGAAATACAAACTTTTATGCCACTGATGGCTATATCGTCTCTATTTCTGCAAGCTATCAATTTCATTCTTATTGTAAATTAATCGATTAAAATATTTAAAAGACGATGATGATTTATAGTAAAAAGCGTACTTCTTGTCGTCATATTCTTCGAGTAGCTGTCATAAAAAACCTGAGTGCATCATTCAATCAAGCTCGTTAATTTATCTCTGATTTACAGTATTGTTGAAGTCTTTCAGTGAATAGAATGAATTACTTTAAAAATAACTCGAATTGACTGGTAACTTTCCCTACATGATTGTAAAGCATGAATATTTTGTCGAGTCTGTGTGACGATAGGAAAAAAAAGTGAAGTCATATTATAGTATACATTTCCCCCATCTACGATTTACTGTCTCTTTTCGTTCTTTTAGCTGTTCGATCAATGAGTAATAGGACAAACAATACAAAGGTAATATTTTGATGGGAAAAAATAACTGTTTTAATCATATATGCTCATGAGTCATTTGACGTAAAGGGATAAATGTACACAAGCCCAACTTATGTAGTAATTTATACAACAAACGTCGATACATTAGTGCCATTCTTGTTATTAGCACACAATATTTCATAGCAATACAGCGACTAAACGTAAGTCTTTTGAAATTGTATTCTCTTTAGAAGGCTTTCTTCGTCATCGATAGTCAGCAGCTTTTTCTTTCCTTAAATAGAACCACTAAGTTTGTATAGTATTTTTTTGTTCACATCATTATCATTGTTTTCCTACTGACAAAAATGTTCCGAAGTTCTGTGTGCAGTAAACAGGAAATATAAAGAGAGAAAAAGCAAATTTTAGAAGATTCTAAAAGATTTTGGGAGAATAAATGAATCACTAAGTTCGGCTAGGTCCTTTCAAATGGTTTTCTTTTAACTTTATATTCATCCATCATCATTGTAGCCATCCATTTGTTTAAGATTGCTAAGGAAGATCTTCTTTATTACACAATGCATTGTACTAGATGATATTCACTAATTTACCTACAGGATAAAGTCTATGTCCACATAAATAAAATCACATAGACGAATCAAATGCAGCTGTACAAAACTGTATTCAAGTTTGTCTAGAAAGCTCTATGTACGTGACGCTATGATTCCGTTCATTATGATCCAATGAGAGGTAATGTGTTAATAAAACCTTTCATGGCATTTTGCACATCATTTTACACTACATATTATATGTATAAGGGAATAGAATTCGAAAGTTGTTTCATGTTGTGTACTAAAAGCAAAGGAAGTAAAAAATACTTTTTATATCCAGACAACTCAGTAATAATTCATCATTGGAAATAAATGTTTATGAAATTTGTTTTGTTTAGAGGTTGTTTATATAACTTACAATAATACTTATTACACCACAACAAGACGGTAGCAACGGATATTCTTTGCTTGATCAAACGTGCGCAACCAAAAAAAATAGGTGAATAATGAAGTCCAATGTAGATCAGGTATGGAACGCTTAGAACTGCATGAAAAATTTATTTTGCATAAAAAATTGAAATAAGGGCGATAAGATGCAAGCATTTTTTTAAAACAATCACGTAGTAATGATGAAGTAGTACTGTTTAAACGCTGGCAGTTGTAGTCCATAGAGCTATTAATGTCTAGTGCACGAAAATGCTAAGATTTATCGCTGTTATTTGAGTTAATCTATTAGTTGCTCAAAATTTCCTATAGAACATAGATACTCAAGTTTTTCTTTCAACGATTAGTCTTATATAGTAATCGTTCATACCCTTTTAGTTTCTTTCCAAACACTTGTGAACATAATTTTTCTTCGTATAGTCTTTTCAAGTAATCTATGTTTGATCAAATATATTTATAAACAAGATAGGTCGTGAAAAGTGAATGATGCTGAACCGTGAAATATGGTTCGTATTACATAATTCCAATGATTCTTAATTCAAAACAGTGGAGGGTATGAGTGTTCGTGTAGCCATTGTTTTCCCTTTAAGCACCGCCCCACCCACCAACATCCTCGTCGTTCTGACTTTTTTCAAACTATTGTCTTTTATTTTGAACTAGAAAATGTAATACATCCTGAACCGATGTTTCTCAAAACGTACAAAGTTTGGTGTCATGAAGTTTTTGCTGTTGAAAAGTCTATTCCACAAAATTTGTGCACATTAAGATAGGCTATTTTGGTGTAGATCGTTCGGATGAAACACCCACAAGAGACGTTATAATGAATTGTGATTTTTCCTCTGTTTTTAGCTGTCCAATACGAACTACAAAATGATTTTACTTGCTGCTTTTTTTATTATTATCATCATTCACAATACTCTCAACTGGCTATTGAGACCAACTTGTTCGTCGTCATTGACAAATAACGATGATTTTCTTTTCGATATTGTTTATACTTATGTCAATGGTAGTAATGAAGACTATACTCGACTGCGGGACTACTGGTTTTCTGTCGACAAACAACATTTGGGCAGTGATCGTCTGCAAGAACGTCACAGCACTACATCGAGTCTATCGAAAGATAACAATGAATTATGTTTTTCACTGAGAAGTATTGAAAAGTATATGCCATCATTTCGTGGTCATATCTATGTTGTAACCGATCAAATACCAAATTGGTTAGATATTTCAAAATCACAGCCACAACTCCGAGTGATTTCAACTCGAGAAATAATAGATAAGAAGTATCTTCCAACATTTAATTCTCATGCTATCGAAGCTAATCTTCACAAAATTCCAAATTTGAAAGAATTTTATCTTTATTTTAACGATGATTACATACTTGGACGTCCAGTTTCGATCGATGATTTTTTCCTCGATGGAAAATGTCCAGTCATTTATGGTGACAATCGTTTAACATCAAACACTAATGTTACATTGAATATTCACAAGAAAGCAATGTTGAATACAAACTTTTTACTTGACAATTTCCTGACTAATACAAATAGAAACGTGAATACAAGTGATCGACATTTTCTTCCACATGCTCCACATCCAATCAGAAAATCAATTGCTGAAGAGGTTTGGTCCTCGAAGTTCACCGAAATTCATCGTGAACAATCATCACATCGATTTCGTGACATGAATGATGTTCATCCAACTTATTTTATTTCGCGGTATTTAATTGAACAGTCGAACGGATGTGTCGAAGAACGACGAATGAAAAGTGCTTGTCCACCTGATGGAGAAGATTTTTGTAATCAAGTACTTAAGAATAGTTTAAAACAAGCAAGGCTATTTTTTGACGGACTTCGTCATCGACCACAAATGCCAAAATTTTTAAGTATTAATGATCGTACAAATAAAAATTACACACATCAGAGCAGAATTCATGAGGAATTTCGACGCTTTTTAAAAGAAATGTTTCCACATAAAAGCAAATTCGAATTGAAAGATTGTACACTGTGAAAAGAAAGTAAAATTTTGACTAATAAACAGAAAAAGAAAAACACAGATGCAAATGTCTCGTCGACAAGTCTACTTGTTCAAATCTTCTTTGCAAGATATTTAGTGATTGTCGTTCAATTATTAGTGGAAAAAAATCAATTAGTAATTGTAAATCGTACTACATTGCTGTCGATTTCAATTTACACTCTGCCTTTCTTTCTCAGTCGAAGAGTACTTAAATTAGATTTAACGATTTAGTTTATTAGGATTTTCCTTTTTCTAGAGCAAAATGTATAAAGTAAGGATGGAAAGGTGAATTAGATCAATCATGTGTATCAAGAGAAAAAAGTATCATAATTACCTCAATGGTTCACGAAAATGCATGTAAGTAAACAAAACGAATGTGTCTAGAATGGATATGGATAAGTCGCTATCATGCACTTGCCACTTATTTCGAGAATCTCATCAAGTAACTTCTAATGTTCTACATTTTCCGACTAATTAGAATTTAAAGAAAACAAATTTCATTGATGAATGTTGAAGAACATTAAATAAGAGAGGTTTCGTGAAAGGATCATCCGAATTCATTGAGTTTCACTGAAAACACGTATAGGCTTTGATTTTCTGTAACTATTGTGGAAAGATCATATATCGTACGTATATGCCAAAGACCAAACACTAGTAATCCAGATCCACAATACATGTTACTTTTTTTTCTTGTATTAAAAGGTGAGATTATTGCATGAAATAAGGATCAATTTGGATTTTGTTCTACATGAAGATGCAAGTCATCTTGAAAAACAAACATCCTAAAGAGAATTGAGATCGAAAATATGGCACATAGGCCCAAAGAGTAAATTTTCAACGACTAGTATGACAAACAACTAGGAAGACTGTTTCAATTACAAAACTGCTTTGAGACAGAATCATTTCCCAACATGATCGAAAGAAAATATTGCTAACAAGACATTTCAAAAGAATAATCACAAATACACGAAAATATACTGCACACATCTACAGAAAAGGACAAATAAAATGAACAAGTTCATTTTTGATGATTTCGAATAATGAAAATCTTTTATAGTTGTGTTTTAGTCTCGAATGAATTTCTAAAGACAATCTAAGAAGAGTGTGAA
>CAJNOP010000269.1:148777-223698 GCA_905250075.1 Rotaria sp. Silwood1
TCGATAAAAATAGTTGAACAACAGAATAGATGCAACAAAGAAAAGTGGAAGTAGATAGAAATGTGAGAGAGCGGAGATTATGCTAATGACAGAAAAGAAGATATTGGGTACAAAAGTATGCTATGTAAACCTAAAGAAGTTCGATTTCATCCTTCATATATGACATGGCAGACACAGCTTCACAAACAGTATTTTGTATTAGATATAGCATATAGAATAACTAGCTGCTTTTCAAAGTAAAGAGATTTCGTCTAAAGTTTTGCAAATTCAATTAGATGTTTTATTGTTATTTGATCTTGGCTTATGATGTTGCTTTCAGAATAGTTTCTTGATAATGTTGATAAACACAATAATAATAGTTACTTTTAAGAGTACCCGGTAATTATACTCATGAGCAATATCAAGAAAAGATGTTGAAAGTAAAATACTAAATAGCCATGAAACATCTAAACAAATTAGCAAAGCTATCGTCGTAAGTGCTTACTATCAAATAGTAACCAGTTATTCAATTTACCACCTTTATTTTGTATTATTATTATTCAATATGAAGAAGTTAAACATAATGTTAAAAGATTTCATCAAGGACTCAAGATAAACAGTGAAAAACTGCCTGGCTTCTTTTGGGTGTGGGTATGAATGAAGAGAATTTCCACACCTACACGAATATTCTGGTCGTAAATATATATGGCACGCTCTTGGCAGAAGAAACTTTTTGTTGTCTATATGCTGTAACGCATCGAAATATCATCTAGACTGTCTCATGTTTCAATACATATGCATATATAATTTTTCTCTATGAGATTCTCCTCCAAAGCTCCGACATATTTCCGTATGGCTATTTCAAAAAATTTCTGCGCAATAATAGCTAAAATGGAATCATCAAGTATACGTATAATCTTTTAAGTTAATTGAATAATGTTTATGGCGCAAGAAGTACAAAGATTGTAATGAATCAAGTCTTTCGTGTTCAGGCACGAGTTGTCTATATAATAGATCATGATTTGGTGTCATTCAATAGAAACAATAGAAATACAATGAAAAGCTTTTAATATAATGTTACATAACATAGCATAAAATCGGTATGAATCTCTATAGAATATCTTTGCAATCTAACGAATTTATCAAAATGTTACACTACTAAATAAAAAAGAAGGTTTCACGTTGCGGAAACGACATAGTAATTTTGGTAGTCGAACTTTCTCAGTCAAAGATCATAGGTCCACGA
Organism: Rotaria sp. Silwood1; assembly: GCA_905250075.1. Classification (NCBI taxonomy): domain Eukaryota; kingdom Metazoa; phylum Rotifera; class Eurotatoria; order Philodinida; family Philodinidae; genus Rotaria; species Rotaria sp. Silwood1. The sequence goes on from CAJNOP010000269.1 coordinate 150,003, forward strand.
AAACTTAGGCCATATTGTGTTATTATTTCCTTTCGAATCTTGATACCATGAATGAAAACCATCCAATTGCCAGACAGTGCTCTTTAGTTTCGATTGTATTTCTTCATTGAATTTGTCGCTAACGTTTTGTTTCACTGCCAACGCTCGAATGCCATTCTCTTGCATAAAGACCAATGCTTCCATAATATACTTCAGTTGTGGTTCGATCATGACTAGTACAGAATTGTGTCCAAGTTCTGTATTGGGGCCAAGAAGAAGAAACAGATTGGGAAAGTTAGGTACGGTAACGCCACGATATGCCTTGAAACAAAGCAACTATACTAGCTTATTTATTTTACTATTTCATTGAACAAGTTTGAACGCACTTCAACAATCACAACAAGGAGACAAATGAACGGTTTTAGAAGGAAAAAAATGTCGATTATCAGCATATCATAGATGAAACAGGCACCGATGATCAAACGATGCGGTCGTCCAAAAACCAGACCGGTTCCATCTCTCCTTCACTTTCGTTTATATAGATTAAAAAAAACCTGTATTCTACATATTTCTATTGATCATCTCCAAAGAGTAATATATCTGCACGATTTGTGACAATGGTTTCTCAAGCGATTGGCCTTGAATACCGAACATAGGAATATGAAGTGAATGAACTTTGAAACCTGTAGCCCAAACGATAATATCAACCGGATACTCATTTCCATCATAAGTGACAGTCGAAAATGCTTTCAATTGACTTATACAATTTGTAACAAGCGTAACATCAGGCTGTTGTAACATCGAATACCAATCATTACTGAATAATATTCGTTTACAGCCGAAATCCGATGTTGGAATCAATTTCTGGCGCAATTCTGGACTTTTGACTTGACGAAGAAGCATGCTTCTGACGAGTTTTTGAGCAACGAAGCGATTAGGCCATCGATAAACGAAAGAGAAAACAGTAAATTCACGTCTCCAATAGCTGCAAGCCCGAATGAATTTTTGAATTAGTGGAACAGTGGTGAAAATATACTTTTTCGAATGGAGTCACTGTTCGATTCTTTAAATTAGTAACCCAAGCTGCTGTTCTTTGAAAGACGTATATATGTGAAATACCAAAATTTTTATGTAACTGAGGTATGCATTGTATAGCACTTGAACCAGTACCGACAACTGCAACTCGTTTTTCTTTAAAATTAATTTTATCATTCCATTCAGTCGTATAACACATTTCTCCTTCAAATGTTTCAAATCCTTCAATATCTGTTGGATATGATGCATTCGATAATAGACCATAGGCTCCAATAAGATGACGGCCATAATAATATTTCTCATCGCCACTGTTTTTGTGTACTGTAGTCACTCGCCATAGTTGCCGTTCATCAAGCCAATCACACCGAGTAACTGCCGTATCAAAATGAATACATGAACGGATACCATATTTGTCTGTACATTTTTCTAAATAGTCAACAATCTCCGATTGATGACAATAATAATGACTCCATTGTGGATTAATTTCAAATGAATATGAATACAGATTCGATGGAATATCGACTTGACAATCTGGATATCGATTTGCATACCATGTACCACCAACGTGTGAATGACGTTCTAATACGACAAATTTCGTAGCATAATTTGAAAAGACGACTTAATTACAAAGTAACATCCCTAGAGAGTCTAAGAAAGAAGAATTCGTGAAAACTCAATAACTCAGTCACAATACAACATCATCAAGAATTCTCTAAATATTGACTTTATTCTAATGATTCGCTATTGTTGAAGAAAACATAGAATGAAGAACGTTCAATCTTCTAAGATTCATTTCCACATAAGAATCTGTTTGAAAATAGAAAAAAAAAGATTTTTTTGTAAATCAATCAAAGTTCATAGGCTTGACAATATATATCTGTCAATTTTTTTCATAAAAAATAAAGATTTGAATCTATTCTCTAACAACAAAGAAAAATTCAGCTCCTTTAGTTGAATCACAGTATGAAATAATCAATTTTCGTTTTAGTAGGTGAATTCTACGATACCATGAACAAATTCGTTTTAATCCGTTGAAAAAAAAATATCAAAGAAAAAAACTTAAATCATAATATATTTTGCATCTTTTTACAAAGAAAGACTGCTACTAATATGTCGATACGATTGATAGATCAAATCAGAATTATATATAGAGACCAAAACTTTTCTTAACTCGAAAGTAATTTATGTAAATGACGATTTTTAGTTATTCAATCATTTGAAGTCTGTTCAATGAATAATCCAAGTTCGTTCAATTTTTGTCCAGTGTTTAGTTTTTCTGTAATATCTCTGATAGATTTAGTAGAATAAATTGATTGGCCAAAATTTTGCAATAAGGATATGAGTATGGATAAGTTTTACCAATAAAATACCATTTCACTTTCAACTATGCTGCTTGTGATCAGTAAGTATTAAGAGACTTGCATCTGTGTTTCATCACTATGATGTGAAACTATTTGAGAGTACAAGCATTTATTCAATTGAAAACTATTCTCGATGACTGAAAAATATAATTAATATGTTTTTTTTATAAGCTTTGAGAGGCAAATAGATTATACTTGAACAAGTACATGAAAATAAATGCAAGATTCAATATTCAGAATTAAATATTGTGTAAAGAAAAATTTAGATTTGTTGAATGATTACATTTTTCTTGGCTTCAACAAGTCTAGCCAATTTGAAAGCAAAGCTAATCATAATTATCTGCAAAGATATTGAAGTATATTATTAAGAAAAAATAAATGAGATAGAATACTTACTGTAAAAATGAAAACACTAATACATATAAGAAGAAAAACGAAAAGAAAGTGTGAGACATCAACCATGACACCCTTGATGACGGCTTTATCAACAGAATTTAGAGCAGTTGAGGTAACAGCAGTTGAGTTTGAAAATGAGGTGACAACAGTTGAGTTTGTAAATGAGTTTAAATCAATTGAATTTATAGCAACAAAAGCAACACTTGTAAGAGCTAAACCTGCGAGAACACCCATGAAGACAAATACAAGCACAATACTCATGCCAATAAGCATGATCACACCCAGCCAAGCGAACTAGAAGTCGAAAATTAAAAAAATTAGTTTTAATTCGAACATTTCATTGAGATAATATTAATCGAACAACTTTTCTAAACAGATTTTTGAAAATACCGAACATCAATGAATGTATCAAAGACCTTGACAATCGACAAAACTGTCAAAAGTCACTTTTCCAGATTTTTTTTTTGCATAATCCTATGACATTAAAACTCAATAGTTTTGTTCATGTAAAAATGGTGTTCAAATACAGTGAATCTAAACTATTAAAACAGTGCGGTATGTTCGCAAAACTTCGTTAATCATACTTTAAAAACATTTAGTTGTTTAACATGTCTTTACCGTTCAAACTCGTTTTTTCAGACATATCAAGCAGTGTTAACAGTTTGAATGTTTTCAATGTGAACCTGTTTTTATAATTCACAAATACTTCATGTCAATCATACAACGTAAAATAGTTTCACTAACAATGAAAAGATTAAATAAAATAATACAAATGCTTGATAGTACACTTTTAAACAGCATTTCATAGATGCTCATCTGTGGTTGATCTAGAATGTTAATAAGAGAGACAAACACTTTTTTTGGAGGATATAGTCGATGTTGGACAGAAAACGCTATTCAAGGTTCAGCTGAGGTAACATAAAGTCGTTTTGCGTTTGTTGTTTTCAGAAAAAATGGTCAACAGTAGGCACGATCATGCTGTCACTTCTCTCAATTCGATATTGATTAAAAGTTTCTTGATTTTGTTAAACTTTCTTTACATTGTATGTGTTGTGGTCAAAATTAAAATTCTTTGTTTAATGCAAAGAAAATGGTAAAGAAAAACAAATAGTTTTAGCAGCGACAACTTATATATTTCAAAAAACATATCAACAAATATTATAAGTGTGGGTGCAATAGAGACCTTGTAGTAATGTCAATTTATATTTACTCTCAATTTAATTAATGCATAAATTAAATTATCAGTAATTTAAATTTACAATAAATTTAGACTATCTTTTTATATAATTTAAATTTAAACATAAGTTTAAATTATTATAATATATATTTAAAATAAAACTATATTTTGTTTCATAATTTACATTTAAAATAAATTTAATATTTTTTGCATTATTTAAATTTAAAAATAAATTTAAATTGTCTTAAGCTAAATTTATTTTACATATAAATACTGATACTTTAAATTTATTTTTAAATTTAAACTATGAAAAAAATTTAATTTATATTAAACTTGATTATCGATGATTTAAATTAATATAAGTTAATATGACAATAACAACCCTAAGACCTTGCTGCTTTTACATCCATCTACGCCCATACCCACACTCTTCAAAACCAAGCATCCTCACCCACATCCATACGCTTTGTTATCAAAATATTTACTTATTTCTTTTCATGGAAAAAAAGAATTTTAATTTTGTCCAGTTAAAATTAAAATTTTAATTCTGACTGACATTATGTTGGACAAAATCAAAATTTTAATTTTGACCACAACATATATCTATATATATATATAAAGATTGTTCAATGTGAGAAGAGACTGCTTCGTCTTTGTCTTCCTTCTTATCGTTCACTTTTCCTCTTCTCTTATCGCTTGTGGATACATCGGGTATTTCCAGTCGTACATGTCTGTTCGACCAGTAGATATGACAGATTGTGTTTTGGAAAAAACTCAAAAGACATTACATACCACGCGCAAGCCTGTTTCAGAATATTTAGAAGTGACGAATAGTCCAAAGCCGTAGAAAAGAATTGACAAAAGAGGTAGACCAAGCTCTGCACTTCCTTGAGGATTTGCTATACGATTCACGATTCCAACAATTGTATTGGCCAAACAAAGAACCTACAAAATTTATTTTAATATAAATAAAAATCTAATACTTTAAATATATTATTAATGCTAAAGAGTTCTATAAGAAGAAGAATATACACAGCCATAGGTTAAACCTAGTTGAGCTCAATTTTTGCATCTCAAGCTGGTCTCTCAAAACCCTTAATAACATTTTCTTACCTGAATTGGAACTTAACCTCGAGAACGCAAATATTTTTTTCAGTTATTTATAGTTGACGACTAACACATTTTGCACATAGTTCGTATAATCATTACTACCCAAGCAGACAAGAATTTGGAAAAACGCGTTTAAACCCTACAATCGGGAACCACGAGTGTGATCCACTCACGCTCAAAAAAAATAACGCCGTTTTTTGCGTGTTTCGCGTTTTTTTGCGCTTAATTTTCACTTTTTGGCCGTGAAACCGGCGGAAACCCTACTTTTTGAGCGCTAAAACGCTTGATTTTTAAGTTCCAGAAAACTTCAGAAGTAAAAGCACATTTTAACGCTCAAAAAGTGGGGTTTTCGCTGGTTTCACGGCCAGAAAGTGAAAATTAAGCGCAAAAAAACGCGAAACACGCAAAAAACGGCGTTATTTTTTTGGGCGTGAGTGGATCACAATCACGGTTCCAGATTGTAGGGTTTAAACGCGTTTTTCCAAATTCTTGTCTGCTTGGGTAGAGCAAGTCAAATCCATTCTGGTCTTAGATTTCATGTAGAATGAGTTGGTTTTCATTCTAACTTTGGCCAATATAGATTAGACTAGATTAAATCAAACATATATCTTCTATTGGCTCACGCTACTTTAAGAGTTCATCCCATGATACTCATCAAAGGAATGGTTCATTTCAAGTGACGAAAAAGTCACACACGAAGGCCTCTGTTACTAGAGAACTGTACTATTAATATTTTCTTATAATCTAATGTCGGCGTTAGATGTAAAGATGGATTAGTGTAAGACGGATAACATGAGAATGGAAACAGCTATCGACCTGTGATTTTTACCATTCGCAAAAGAAGTTCAGAGGACGTCTTCTTATAGGAATTGACCCAATGTCGTTGACCAGACAGAGTGTCGGTTTTCTGTACAGCCTCATAAAGATGTAAATGATCAGCATGAATTTTTTGACTTGAAACAATTATTCATCGATTAGCTGGACATAGACTTGGTATGTCTTTTTCACCGCATGAACACAAACAGTATCGACATGAGGCTTAAGTAATACTATAGAGTTAGTTATTAATGATCCTTATAGAATATTCAATTCAAAAACTGACTTGGGTATCACATCATTCTGAGCTACTTTTTGAAAGACTAACGTTACTGAAACTCTGTCTATTCAATGGCATTTGATGAATTCCTACAAGAAGACGTTTCCGCAACTCCTCTTTCGAACGACGGAAATCGTAGGTCGCTAACTGTTTCCATTGTCGAGTTATTCGTCTTACACCAGCCTATCTTTACATCTGTCGCCGACATTAGCCTTGTGCAGTGTTAATAAGATGGTTATTGTTACCCTATCAATGATTATTCTACACACTTCTTCAAACATGCGAATAAAAATATTTCATTTGAAAAAATTATTATTAATATTTACTCGAAAACAACCTCGAAATATTATACAATTATAAATGTATTTGATTATTTCATCCCTGTGTTATCATAGAAAAGTATATTTTTGATTATTAATGAAAAAAAGTAATATAAACTTACAAGACAAATGCCGAGCATAGTCAGAAGAATCTTGCGAGGTCGTTGTACTTGAGGATCTTCAGCAAGTGTTAATGGTCTGACAGTAGGAGCATAAGAAGTATCTAACATAACTACTTTTTCGGTTCCTAGTGCGTATTGCATTTGAATGATGTGCAGTTGTTTAGTCTTCTGAATAAATGAACGAGAACGTAGAGACAAATAGAGCAGTAGCGAGAGAGAAAAATAAGGGAAAGAAATATGAAAAAAGATATTTTTGTTTCTTCTCGATGGTTACAAAATATATAGAACAGCAAAAAAAAAAATGCGATCTCATGACGATGTTAATAGAATGCTATATGCAGAAATGCAAAAAACTGAATCCATGCCTGTCGTCCCATAAAAACAAGTTCATACACAATAAATTAGTTTTACCATCATCAGAAAAAAAAAATACTAACGTAGAAGTGAAGAGAAGACACACTGAAATAGCCCTGCACGCATAAGATCAAGAAAATGAAAGATAGAGATAGAGAAAAAAGGATGAAAGAAAAAAAAGCGACATATAGTAGAAGCTACAAGAGGAGGAAAATAACTCAAGGGAGAAGAAGAGAGACGTGCGACAGAAGGAAAACATACATCAGCGCAGAAAACGAATCTTCTTTTACTCATTCTGTTCGTTGTGCATGGCGTGCTTTCTTCTCTGTTCTATCGCTCTTTTTTTGTCGTTTATCATCCGATGTTGATGATTCATTCATTCGGATGTGGCACTAAGTGGCGTGCCAAACCTTCAGAAAAAACCAGCAGTAATAGTGAATGACTAGTACGGTTGAACCAAATTTCGAACGCCCCAACTACTCCTTGATCAAGAAGTGATAAGCGATATTGTTACGCCATAGAATTCAAACATTTTCCCAGTTCTGCCGATGACTGGTGTTTTTCTCGTGTTCAACTAGAGTGGATAAAAACAAGAGATCAATGTATTTTGTGACGGTGTCACCAGAAATTTAAGCCTGGAGAGGCTCAACCCTCCTCTCAAGCAGAATTTTGACCTCTTTTAGTCACCAACTATTTTTAGATACGTCGAAATGATATTGCTAAATTCTAATGCTAGCATCGCACCAAAGCTAAGAATCTATGTGTGCACAATAGCTATCCTAGATACATAGGAATCATCCACTAAGAAAGTCACTTCTCTTGGTCTTTCAGCTTGAAAACACTTTCAAAAAAAGCCTACTTATTCAAATATATTGCTTGACTTTATTGAGTAGCAATTCATTAAGTAAATATATGAAAACTAGAAATCAATATATGAATATCAAGAAAATAGAGCACAACACATATTTCATACATAACCAACAAATATCTAACCTATTGCAAAGGGTGTGGGTGTTGGTATCCCTTCTTGATTCACAACTACCTCCACGCTTAATGGAAGTAAACTGTTTGATTTTTTTTAATTATTTTCTCAAAGTTAAGCAACCATAAGTCAGTAAAAAGATTCTAAACATACATTTCAAACTAGCATTACAATCGGATTCAAAGTGACCGATTTTGGTATACTTCAATGGCATCTAAATATTCGAAAAATGAGCAAACATATTTAATAATACTTTTTAATTTAGTGTTTTGTACGAACGTCGATTTTGTTCGCTATCAAAGTTTTTCTTTTTGTAAATTTTCTTTAATTTCCTTCGTTGCTCTAAACATTAAACGATTGAAATATATCACTATTGCTATAGAAGAAACTTCTTTTTCAACTATTCGTTTAAAAGCTACGATATAGAATGTCAAGTAGAACAGCCGTTTGAACTAAGAAATTGTTTCACTTTCTCTCTCATTTGATCATCAATCAAGTCTTCGATATGTTGAAAGCGCATCGCATTGAAGAAATGTGTATGAAGCAACAGAAAAAAATTCCTATGATGTAATGTTCAGAATAATGAAAGCAATTCGTACAGTTCAAAGTGTCAGAAATAAGTGAGGAAAAGTATTTTTCAAAATAAAAATTGTTTAGCAATGAAAATTGAACTTCTCAAGATTTTTTTCTCAACAAAAGCCAACACGTTCATTGGACTAAAAAAATTAACGAGAATGCATTCTGTTTTTACTAAACATTTTTTGTTGCATAAACTAATGATAGATGAACTGGAAGACTTTTTTTTATCATACGCAATATTTTTTTTTAAAAGAAGTAGAGAAAGCATTCTAGAATATCTGATGAAACAAATACGGCATGGATTGTGTATAGGTAAAGTAAATTTTTGGATCGAGAAAAGAACATTCTCTAATATGATGGAAGAATGTGTGCCACCCATAGAAAATGCACTCTAGATCAACATGATTGCGGTTAATGTTTTGCCGAAGACATTCGTTCCTTGATTTTTTTCAACACTTTTCATTGCACATTCGAATCCATATCGAAAGAGCACATAGAATAGCATGAATGCATTTTTATATTATTTTCGAAGGGTATTGCAAATTTCTACAAGACCATTATTACTTATAATAAATAAACAAGAGTATCTTGAAGTTTTTGTGCATTATACTTGTTGTAATTTATTCAAAACATACATACTAATTGAGACAGATGAATATAACTAGGATCATATAGTACAAGGATACTTGTTTCTTATTTAGAGTTAAAACTTAGCTATAACATCGCGTAAACATAGTTTGGCTGACACCATTAAGTCAAATGTCAGCAAAAATGTGCATTTATAAGCAATCGTAGAAGGTCATTTCACTAGTATTATCCAGTTCTAAATCACAAAGCTTTGATTTCCCATGTATTTTATTTGAACAGTAGAGTGACTACAGAACTGACTGTATCATATTAATCTTAGTAACAAAAGCACAGAAAATTGTATCAGTCTAGACTTTTTACCTTCTTACTGACATGCGTCGAGAAATATATTGTCAATGTTCACACTTTCTCTATGTAGATTCTTCTTCTTTTATTTATATACTATACATAAAAAAAAGAGGATGGAGGCGACAAAAACAAACTAACGAGAAAAACACAATAGTATTTCAGCATTCCATGTAAAAAAAAGAAAAGGCTAAAGCTCTGATTGAAATCGATTAAAAGTAGCACGTTCCAATTAAATTCATGTAAAATTTGATGATAATTGATTTTACGCAGCAAAAATCGAGTGTTTTAGCGGAACCGCAGAAATTCATTGAAAATTTAATCGATTTGAATCAACCTGAGACCATTGTTGAGCCTTCCCTCGTGAAAGTTCAATATAAAAAAACACTTCTTCAAAAAAGCTACATTAAAGTCTCTGTTTTTCATGAAAATTGATGATCTTGTAGTGGAGGAGGGAAAAGAAAAGTCATCATCCGCCCTTCCATACTCCTCCCAGGGAATATCGCGAAAAGTTGTGTGAGAAAAAAGTACTCATACTAGGCATCGAGATGTCCGAAACTTTCCGATCTACTCTCTCCTATTCACATTTGTCCAGCTTTGATGGACGTTTTCCTTATCTGTTTATTCTCAATGAATGGTCTTTTTATATCGATAGTAGAAATAATCGATTAAAACGAATTGCAAATAAGAATAGATTAAAATTTACTAGGAATTAAATAATAGTTTAAAGCTGATTCAACGATACTCACATAAAAGTCGAGAACAATTTGATTTTAATCGATTTTTGATCATGAAAAAAAAAATGCTTTTAATAGATTTTCTTACATATAATTACTTTTAATCGAACTTTTTTTTTTTTACATGGGTTTACTTGTGATAATTAATATGTGCTACGTAGATGGATAGATTACTGCGATATCAATCATCGATCTTTATTTACATTCAAGCAAAGAATGTACATAAAAAATGAGAAATGGAAATTGAAACAACAAAAAAAGGTGTTGGTGTATCTTTCCTTCACCCACACCCTCTTTTTTTCGAAGTGAGAAATTTTTTAAAGTAATGTACATCACTGTGAATCATTTATTAGTAAGATTTTTTAAAGAAAAGACAAGAATTATCCATTTCTTATAATATTTCTTTGATAAAACATTCTTATAAAAAAAAACCCATAGTAAAACTTTCATGATTGTTGATTTATTTTATTAAAAATTTCTTGAAAAATAATTTTAGCCATAAGATCATATCCATCTGGTGTTAAATGAGCATAATCATCCCAAATAATATCTCTTTGTTGAATATCTTTCATAGAATGATAATTAATAGTTTTATCAATATCAATAAGACATATTCGATTTTGATCATGATAATTTTTAACATAATTTCTAATCATATCATTTAAAATTTGTCTTTGTTTATCATAAATACTATCTGGTGTATAAAAACCATTTTCAATAATAGTCATAACTGATAATTTTGTATTTAAATTTGTTCTTTCAAGAATCATATCATAAATTAGTTTTAAACCATGATTAAATATTTTTTCAGCTGATTGTTTATAAGCTAAATCATTTGTTCCACCTAAAATAATAATCCAATCATAATAAGAAGAATTTTCATTCAAAAGATTTTTAATTCTATTATTCATTGATGGAACAACACATTCACCAGGTATTCCTTTTTGATCAATAATTATTGGAATATTTACTGATGAAAATAAATTTAATAATTTAATTGCATAAGGATGATAAGATAAACCATAATTATAAAATCCAGCTGTTAAAGAATCTCCAAATGCAAGAAATCGTAGTGGTGATTGCATTGTTTTTTTCTTTTTTTATTCAACAACTAAATGATGAGCAATAATATGATAAAAATCAATCACTATTGTGAAGCTAGGCGAACTAACTAGACGATTGACTTGGAAGTAGTAATTCTATTGGACAACGGGTCTACCTATAAATATCATGGAACTTATAAATCATCACAAAGAGGAATAAAAAATTAATACATTTTGAAAATGGTTCTCTTAATCATAATAATATAAAAAAGAATATATTATATATTAGAGTTATTTTTCTAATAATTCATTAACAATATTCTTGCTTATTGATATTTTATTTATTATCAAGAATAAAGTATAGGCGAGAGAATGAAATATTAATTAATATCGATAACAGAAAAATTTAGTAAGTAGTGTTAGTTCTGTTACTAACAGTTCTAACTACTCAATTCAATTTAATTCATCCTTCGAACTAAATAACAATATTAAGAAAATCTTTTCTATATGTATCATTATCTCTAAAAACCAAAACATTATTTCATTGAGCACCTGAACCATCGGCATCGATTGATGCCACTCATAATTTCACATAAATTTTCGTAATTGTATACATATTGTTCTTGATTGAAGTTTCTACTTTTTTTTTAAATAAAAGTTCGTAGATGTTTTCATATATTTCTAGTCTAAGGATTGTTCATTTAGTAGTATGTGTTGTTATACTGCATTGAATTCCTTTCGTTCATGATTATTAGGTAAAACAGTTTAGTATTCGATGGACTGAATCAGATATTTTGTGACTATTCTACGATTAGTTGAGGACTGTGAGAAGTTTGATTAGCTATCTGATTAGTTTCCATGTGGTCATATTTCGTAACATAGAAAGGGACTCATTAGTAAATTAATCGTTAAAGGTTCTATTAACTGAATTCCAATCAATACTATCGGAGCGTTGTTTATTTTTTGTTTTGCTTTGATTGTGTCGACTGAAGTTCATTTTGTTTTCTATGATTATCTTAATGAAAATTTTGTTTCATTTTTAAATATAAATATTCGTGTTCAGTAATGAATATAATGAGTCTTTTATAACTAGAAGTTCATATTGATCAACTGATAATATAATTCTCAAGGAAATTATAATCTAGATAAAAGTTAAAACCAAATTCTTTTTCATAATATTGTGTTTTTGATTAAACAAATCAATGATATTATTTTTCATAGAACTTTGATTGATAAAGTTTTCTATGTAAGGTTTTGAAGTCGCATAGCGTAAGGTGCAGATTTTAAGTCAGTGAAACAAAAATATTGTTGCTAGAAAATAGATTTATAAACTACTTAGGGTGTTTAAAAAAAAACTAAATATTTATTGTCTTCTTTTCTCTTTCGTTTTCATATAGAATACTTAAAAAAAAAGTTTATCTGTTGGTGATTTATGAAAAAATATATTTTGTTTTTTGATGAAGCATACTATAAGGTTATGATATCGAAATTCATGTTAAATAAATAATCAAACTTCGGTTAAATCAAATCTTCTATGATTTTGATTTGATAAAATGAACAAAATTATTTTCAGTCAGCATCATATCAATTAGTCGATCATGAGGAATATTGATTTAATTTTATGAATTATATTTGAAAAGGTTTAACATTCATCTATTATGTTCTCTCGTTTGTAAATGAAATGTTGATTTTCAGAATAAAAAAAAAAAAATCTTAATCTGGTTTATGCAATATGACATTATTTGCATTTCGAAGATTTCTTTCAAAATGAATTAATATATTTCTCTCTAGTAGATTAAGATATATCAAAGTTTATCAAGAAAATAATTCTTTTTTTTTTGAAAATGTTTTCTTTCTCGATTGCTCGTTAATAAAACGTACTAAAGTCTTCATACTATCCGTCACAACCAGTTTGTCATCTTTATAATCATCTTTTAGTTTTATCTGAAAGTCATTAAACCCCCCCCCCCCCCCCCCCCCCCCGCATTAAAAGGCCCCGGGGCCTTCTATAATGGCGGAGCACATAAAATTTTTAGGGGGGCCTTCTATTTAGGGGGCCCTTCTATTAGGAATCTATGACATACATTGTCAAAAAGACGTCTAATTTTCCAATAGGTTGCAGTAGAATTTTTAGCATATCTGGCAGCATTGCAAAATTGATATATGTATAATAAGCGACATATTAGTGCACGATACATATAATCACACAAGAAATCACTCACTAGAACTTCAAAGTAATTGCCATAAAAGGCGAAGTAGAATCATAGCCTTAATACAAGGCCCGGGCCTTCTATTAAGGCAATCATTCAGAACTTTTTGGGGGGGTTTTTGATAAGGGGGGGCTGTGTGACGTGGGGGGGGGCCACTTAACGGGGGGGGGGGGGGGGCTTATTTTAAAATGAATAATATACATAAACTTTAACCCAAATTATTATAGAATAACTGTACAAAAACCTTTCTTATAGATAAAAGAAATATAGAACTCTATGATAGTTTAACATTTGATAACTATTATAAAATAGGAAGTAATAAATCAATATTCAAAAGATCAGATGCTGAGTGATCGAAAAGTATTGATCATTCTTAGAAAAATCTTTTATCTTTTTTTTATAACAAATTCAGAAATGCTGAAAATTGAAAGTCTAATCCCTTATTACTAGACGAATATTACTATATATTTTCAGATTTGTCATCCTTACTATAGATGATATGTATAATACATATAATATATATACATTTCGTAATGTATATCACTACAGACTGTTGAAAGAAAGCCGAATTGTATATTATCGTCTTTTGACAAGGTTCGTCTCACAACAAAAGCAAGTTTTCTTTTTCGATAAGACATAATTTTATAATCTTATCATATTTCTCAACGGTTAATATAAAGCAATGATATTTGAAGTTTAAGAATTTCAGATATCGATCAGATTTCTCATTTATTAAAAAACATTTTATTCAAAAATAAGATGTTTCTTTCGCCTTGATGTGCATTTTTACCACCACAACCATAATTTTGAACCAATCTGTTTTGACATGTAATCATTCACTAATATTTCTGTCTGAATTAACCTACATAATTTTTGTTGCCAACATTGACTTGTTCTTAAAAGACACAATGAGTTCAAAGGATGAGCATTGTGATTCGTTTTTTCGAATAATAATCGCACAATTGGTTCTAAATCTCTCGCGCGAGTATCAATTGCGAGATGTTGCATTTGTGGACATAGTTTAAGAAGTAGTTGAATCTTGTCTAATGTACAGACTTCTTTAAGAGTCACATCTCGAATAGTATTTTGATTAGATACAAGTTGAAAAATTCTATTTTGTTCTATGTCTTCATTCGTATTTCCGTACAATGGCATGGATTCTAATACCAATATTTGAATATTAGGCATTAAATATAGTAATTCGATTATTTTTATCAAAGAGAAATAATGGAAGCCAATGACTAGTTTAATGAGTTGTCGAATAGGAAGAATTTTATTGAGAGCAGTTGAAATCGAATCACGACACACGCTCATACTATATCCCAAAGTCAGTTCAATGGCATTAGGAAAATAATTCATACAATTGATCATCGCTGTTTCACTCTGAATATTAACATGATACACTGACGTTAGATTAGTTTTGTCAGAGTTTAAACATGTTCTTTCTATTGATTGCTTACATAATGTATAACTTTTTCTTCTGACAAGTAGACAAACATAAGATGCTGCAATCAAAATTCGAATCTATAGATACCTGTATGGATTTGTGGAATAGAAGATTGTACTATCTGCATATCTTGATTGATAACATTGATGTGCGAAGAACCATTATCGTTCGATCCAAAATGAAGACGTGAATGGGTTGATCTGTGTATCTAACACTAACTGCTTATTATTAGCATGTTTTGGCCAATCTTCGTGTCGAATGTCAAATATACGTAAGTTCGGCATATGAGATACTATCAGTTGTTCCCATCTTTTATTATCTGCATAAACTACATCGTAATTATATTTGATTGAAATACGTAAAACTTGAATCTTAGAGAAGAGATCTACGATCAATGATTCCAATCGATCAAAGCCCATGTATTTCAGTTTAAGAGAAACATGTGTCAAATGATTGAATACATGTGGAGATATTCTCTTTTGAGTACTCAAAGAACTTTCTAATGAATGAATATCCAAACGTCGAAGTTGAGGAACATATGATAGAAGACAATCAAGTTCATAGGTAGAGATGCTATGGTCGATGATAAGATGTTCGATAGGGCTATATTCATTCGTTGCAACTGGTAATAGCTCACGGGTAGAGAATCCTTCCAATGACAATTTGCAATATTTCAATACAGAAAGACGAAATATTTGATGATAGATAGTATTTATATTTTCACCATAATCGAAACCAAATCTATATCTACGATGATCGACAGAGATGATAATCAATGACGAGAGCAAGGAGAGCGTGTGTAATTGGGAAAGAATTTTTTCCAGATATATTGATTCAATATTCTCAAGAATAAGTTTTTCAAGTCGAACAAATTCTGATATCTTATAAGTCGGTGAAATTTCAAGATTATAAATGAATAGATTTGATACATGAATTGAATGAATTCGATCTCTGTTGGGCATAATCATTTTTGTAGTATAACGTTCAAAAGCCGATTTCGACATCAATGAAATCTTGATGTTAATAGGAAGAATTGAATAGGTAAGAAGATCATGAAATCGAAGATTAAGATTGAAAAATGCCTCGTATGCATGATAAACATCCAGAAATTCAAATATCTCATATAAAAGTTCATTCGATAAATCTTCAAATTTTGTGATATATATTTCTGAAGAGACAAAAATATCAAATGCTAGAAAAAGAATGAAAAATATGATTTTTACCTTTTCTCTTTTGTCTCTTGTTATCATGGAAAATGTCACTGAGTGATCGTTTCATTTGTTCCATTTCAAAAGCAATTCTAAAACTAGTAAAGAGCACATTCACCTACATGGGCAACCACACATTATTGACAGAAAGGAAAAATGTGATAAGAAAAAACCGATTACAAATAGAAGCAAAAAAAAGAGCTTCACTCATTATATGAATCATTCGAAAGGAAGTATGGGCTTACGCGAGGTTGGTTTCTTTTCTCTGGGACTTCGATCAGAATACCGTATTTTCTGACAAAGAGGATAAAAGATCATTCATCAAACAATACCTTTCTGTAGCCAATTTATAATGAGAATGGTTTTGGATTTGTTGAATAGAGATTTACATAGCGTTTTTAGGCAAGATACATTTGAAAATATAGTTGAAATATAAAATATAAAATACTTATCTATTGAGTTTATTATTCGAAAGAGAACTTCGATAATAAGAAAGCTAAGAATAAGTTTTTCTTGAAAATACAACGAAAGATTATTCTTCAAGGTATAGCACGTTGTTTTTCTTATTGCCAAACAAAGAATATGATGAAAATGACAAACATTGAGAACGAAAAGAAAATCATCAAAGCAGAAGTGAAGAAGGAAGAATAGTCAAAAAAAGGTATGTATGCATTTACTTTCGAGTTTGAGTAATAATATGGCGTTAAAGAAGTTGGAATTTTCCAACATGAGAAAAAGATACATATTTTGACAGTGGCGCACGAAGTATAAGATTGGTATTCATACCTCCAAATATAAAAAAAACTTATTCAAATGGGTTAGAAACTAATGTCTAAAGAATGACTGTCGTATATATGATGGAACTAAGATATATGTAGACGAGAAATGATATCATTCAGTGTATCATAAGTGTGTTTGAGTAAAACATTGGTTTTCCATTTATTTGATATTTACTCATGCACTATAAAGCAGAGACAGGAGACAATCTGAAAACTGTTGTAACAATCGATAGTTTTGAAGGCTGATGGTATAAATGACGAATAAAAGAGCCTCAACTATACCCACATCGTAAAGCTACTTATAGACCACCCTATATGTAAACGAGATTGATAGTTTTATGTTTATTAAATTTGCCATATTATTTAAACTATTTAAGATCATAGAAATAATGACCGTTCTTCATCAGAAGCTACTAACAATCACGGTCAAAAATTCTACTATTATAGTTATTATATTACTGTATTCAAAAAGATATAAAATAAAGTCGTTACGAATATATTTATTCTGTTTACATTTTCTCCGAATCATCACACTATTCAGACAACTATCGTTGCAAAAAAGTAAACAAAGCATTAGATAACTTAACGGTGTAACAGAAATGACGCAATAACCAGTGCTGGCATCCACTCTAGGGACATTTGTCGAAGTACAACAAAGTTTAAATGAAATCGATTGTGATAGTTCATTTATATTTACCCTCATCCTCAAAACAAACTATGATTGTACATTTACCTATCGATAGGAAAATATACACAACAAAATATTTCAAGCTTCCGGTAGCAAATTCAGTATTCGAACATAGGCTAAGCTTTCGATGGAGAGTTAGTATAGGATTGTAGAAAACTTTTTGTGTCATTCGATGGTGAAAAAATGTCAGAAATCGGCAGAGAGATAGATTTAATAATCGTGTTTTTTTGTGCAAGACGAAAGCAATTGATATGGGACATTTACCTGTCGCATTTTGCTTGTTGTGCATATTTTCCTGCTGTTAAGTAAATGTGCATTTTTTTCATGGCTCTCGGGAGAAGCTCTGTAGAGATTTATCTCAACAAGAGGGTGTGGGTGTGTGTTTACGAGTAATTCTGTTGAATCTATACCCATACTCTTTAATAATCATAACATAAGGCCGTCAATTTTGTTTCTGTGAATAATCATGCGGAATAGAACGATCATTGAAACGTAACTGCGTAGAAATCGACTCAACACAGATCAATAGCCAATCGTCAAATCTGAGTATTTGCTGATTCGAACGAAAAATTCGATTAATGAACAATAATAAATCTAAATTGATTAACTGCAAGTGACTATACTGGAAATGGATTAATCTTATTTTGGTAAAGTAGATAAGAGGCGAATCAAATTCTCTTTTATTTAGTAACCATGCACGAGGATCAATTGAAAACTTAAAAGTCACTCGAACAGCAAAGGGTATTGAACAGACCAATATTTGTTTCTCGTCATTGTATAACAGCATCACTGGTGATTGACGAACATTCATCCACCATTTACTCTGAAAATGAATTAATTCCTCTATAACACTGACCTTTTGAATCTTGTATTGAAAGGCAAATTGTAATTTTTCTAAATTTTGACAGGATTGAGCTAATGCTTGTAATCGTCTTCCATTGAAATCAAAATAATAATTACATATCATCAAGGTCAATTGTTTTATAGAATATTGATGACAACTTATTAACTTATCAATAGAACTCCAATATACATCAGTAGTATTATTAATAACAATATGTAATTGTGTTAGATATGTTTGTTTCAAGATCAGTGCCGACACAGCTGAATACTTTGAAAAGTTGCGCGTTAACTCGAGAGATATGATCCGAAGTTTAGATAAGTTGGGTGCCAGTGCACAAAGATAAAGCATGTCTTGATCTGAGCATTCTTCGACACATAGACGTACAATAGCTAGACACAATAAAGTTTTTTCGATAGCTTCAACCTAAAAACTGATTGTCATGAGAAGATATAATAAAAATAAAAAGAACTAGTCCATACAGACCTGCTCGTCATTTTTAAATCCATTTTGTTCAGACGATTCTAAGAAATCATAGTGTGATTCTTCAACAATCCAGATATTATAAATTCCAAGAATATTCAAACAAGATACAATCGAACCAAGCACGGAATAATATGCAACATTTAATTCGGCAGTAAAATTAGATGAACCCTTCGAAGTAATTAATTGAAGTTTAGGAAACTTAAATGTACACGAACAGACATGAAGTACAGAATCGATATCCATACAAATTGTTTCAATTATATATTCAATGTACGCTATGTATTCAAAAAACCAAACGAATGGTGTGCAATAGGGTATGATGAAATAACATGTAGACTTCGCTACAATTCTATCTAATCGTTGATGAAGACCATAGAATGCTTGAATACAATTGGACGAACTCAAATGAGATATTATCATAAGCAAAATTCATCGGACAATGTTTCAAAACAACTATAAATTTGTCAATCAAAAGAAAAAATTCATCTTATGCACATGTTTAGTATTCAAGAAGACAGCACTTTTTATTCTTACCGACGAGGATCATTGTTTTGAATATGATTGTTATGATCAAATAAATTTTCAATACGAATACTACTATTTCGTCTTTTAATGATATTATGTAATCGAATATCTTCAGTTCCTATCTGGTTATTTGTTGTTGGAAAATCAATGATCGAATTTCTTATGCCTACAAAAACGATTTTTACACGTTTTCTACTCGAATCATTGGGCGTGGGCGTGGATGAGAGTAAACATTACACACCCACACCCTTTCTGAATTTGAGCAAAATGAAATTTTCTAATTTAATAATAGTACAAAGAAGGTTTTCGTGCTTAATCATTTTTTTTTTGACAATCAAATAAATAAATTTGCATTTGATTTTATTCAAAAAAACACAATGTATTATTTTGTTTTTCCGTAAATAAACACAAACAAACAAACATATAAACTTTTGCATATATTCAAAACGAAACTGAAGAAGTAGGAAATAGATTTTTGTTTAACCAAATTTTCCAGCTGGATTGTAATAAGGTCGATGAAGACGTGATATACGTCATGAATTTGGTTCTTCGAATTTGTTGTATAATGGTTGGATTTGTTGTTCTTTTTTCATTTTGGATAATCTTATTGAATCTCCAAGTTTAAAAAATTTCGGTGCAGACTCAACAAGCCATTTTGGATTAATAACACAAATTTCACGCATATATTCTTTTGTTGTGAATACAAGTTCATGATAACAAAGCCTAAATAATAATAATAATAATAATAACAATTATTATTTTGAGAAATAAAAAAAAAAATAAGACGAATTATTATTCATACCATTCTGGTTGTTGATGATAAATTGAACTTGATGGATGAATATAAACTACTTGACTATCAACTAATGTTCGATAACCTAAAATATATTCATGAGTATCATTGTTAATATTTTTTTGAAATTTTACCTTCTTTTGGATCACGTTTTGCTGCATTTCGAAAGAAACCAGAACAAATTGCTTCTTGAACAAGTCCAGTTTGTCTTCCACATGATAAAATATCCAATTTGTGTCTGAATACAAGAAAAAACAAATTAGAATTTCTCGCTTGGTATAAAACAAAAAAAGTTACCGATTCATAATTCCTAATATTTGTTTTCGAATATCTTGTGCACGTTTAAGTGAACGTTGTTGTACAAAATTTTCATAACACCATACATTTGAAAATTTATTTTGTTTCCAAGCATTATAAACAGCAAGTAGTGTTAAATGATCACCTTCAGCTTGATGAAAACGAGCTTTACGTTGATCAGCTTGTTCAGCTTTTTCCTATAGTAAAAAAACTTAATAAAATCAAAAAGAAAACGAAATCATACTTTTGGACGATAAAAAACATTTTCAACAGAAAGCATTGAAACAATAGTTAATGCTTCTTCAGCACAATGTAATTCAACAGACATAATTAACATTTTCGATAGTTGCGGTTCAAGTGGAAATTCAGCCATACGACGACCAAGTTCAGTTAAAAGACCATCATTATCTAATGCATTCAATGCATGTAATTGTTCCATAGCCATAATCATTGTTTCTAATGGTGGTGGATCCATAAAATCAAATGATAATAAATCATTGATGCCCATAGCTTTTAAAATTAAAACTGTACTAGCTAAATTTGTTCGTTGAATTTCAGGTACATTAGTTGCAAGCATTTCATCATGATATGCTCGTTCAGTATATAAACGAAAAACTTTTCCTGGACCTGTTCGACCTGCACGACCCATACGTTGTTTTGCTTGAGCCTAAATAATTTGTTTTAAAATTTTATCTTTTCAAAAGAAATATAACATACTTGACTAATTGGTGTTACAACAAGATTATCCATGTTTGATTTAGGATTGAAGACATTTTGTTTCATAAATCCTGGATCAACAACATAATAAATACCATCAATTGTTAATGATGTTTCAGCAATATTTGTTGCAATAATAACCTATTAAAATAGATTTAACAAAAAACAAACTATCGTGATAACATACTTTTCGTGAACCTGAAGGTGCTGGATCAAAAATTTTTGTTTGCACTTCACTAAGTAATGCTGAATATACTGGTAATATAATTAATTCTGGAACTTCAGAGTCTAATTTTTTCATTCGTTCATATAAAATTTTACACGCAGTATCAATTTCTTCTTGACCAGTTAAGAATACCAAAATATCACCTAGACAATAAAAATAAAAACATACTTTTTGTAATCAATAATATATACCCGGTGGTTCATTTAAATGAATTTGCATTACAGTAATAAGTGATGCATCAAGATAATCAGTTTCAGGTTCTTTTCCATAAAGTACTTCAACAGGAAATGTTCGACCTGGGATTGTAAAAATTGGCTATACAAAATGAAATTAATACATATATTTAAAGTTAAATATAAATATATATATATAACTTACTGTTTTAAAAAAATAGTCAGAAAATTTTACTGAATCCAATGTGGCAGAGGTAACAATTAATTTTAATTCAGAACGTTTTTGAACAGCCTAAATATATGAAAAGTTAGATATTGTTAAGTTTATTTTATTTTGTTTTAAAAGAAATAATACAAAATAGCAGGATTCGTTTTATTCTATTGAGTAAACTACCAAAACTATAGCCCGCGGTTTGAGCTAATATTGGATTCATAAGAAAGCTTCGATAAACAGTCTAAAAGGGTTCGTGCCCGTAGACCTTTGAAACCGAACTGTGGCTGTTTCATTGAATTTTTGACCTGAAACTTTACCCATATATTATAGGCCTTAATCGCCCCATCTCCCTGCCTTAATTTTCGGCTGAAACTGTCAGGATATTTTTCGGTTGGTTTAGACCGATCGATGGAAAAATTTTCAAGTCGAAGTTTCATTATTTGATTTCCCAGTAAATACCCAAAATAGGATCGAAAATTCAGTGAAACGATCATAGCTGAGGTCATAGATGAAACCGGTGAAATACCGACCTACTAGTCCCAACTGATCTAAAACAGTCTACCAGATAACTTCTTTTTTTTGTAAGTTCTCGAAAATAAAGTACAATAGAAAATTGTTGAGCAACTATGGTATAAAAAAATCCATAAATTTTCCGCTCTGTGCACATTATTAACAGAGGAAAGCGATGTCTTACCAGTAGACCGGTTCCATCTAGGACTGAGCTCCAAACACGAACCCTTTTAGGCCTTCTCTAGTCTAACCTCGAGAACTTCCCATGAGTTCAAATGACGGACGGATTACACGTGGAATAGTTTTCTTGTGAATGATAGCATCTATTAATTTATGACCTTTACATTGATGCAAACTCAACACCAGAAACATTATCCCAAATGAAATTTATTATTCTCAAGATGGTGAAATGATTGATCATAGATTAAAATTCTCTCGGACGAAATCATCATGTATCTTGGCAACGTTTGATAGATACTTGCTCTTCAGCAATGTAATGTGAAATATAATAATTGATAAATAGACATCATTGTCGAATTCGTCATAATTTATCTCGTTTGGAGGGTATTGGGGTGATTTTGGGATGAAATAATATTTTTCGATTTTGATTTTACGATACAAAAGATTATAAAAATTATAAATTATTGACTATGTTGATTTCTAATATTATCATGCAAACCACTGCTAGATCGTTCTAGATTGATTTTCTCAAAAATGAACTGATCAAGACAACAACAGTTTTAAACCAAAAAAGTGGTTTTTAATCCGTTTCAATTGTATAATGGCATCGAGTTGTTTACAAAACTATTTTTCTTTTTAATTTTAAAACGTCCATAAAGACCTCTATAATTGTTCTGAAATGAAAATATAGCTTTCTATACACAAATCTATTCGCTCTGCACTCTGGATCGATGAAAAACGTTCTTATTACAGAAAATTGCCATGATAATATTTGGAATTAACATGATCGATAACATAATACTTGATAGTTTTCGATTCAAAAGCGACTTAATAATTGGAGAGATTTTATCATAAATTCAAATATTTTCTTAATTTTATTATACTATTAATAACAAGTTTATTTGACTTACTTGTTTCATTAATCCAAAAAGAACATCCGTATGAATAGTACGCTCATGTGCTTCATCCAGGATAACTACAGAATATTGATTCATATCTGGATCAGTTAAACATTCACGTAATAACATGCCATCAGTCATATATTTGATTTTAGTTTCAGGTGATGTACAATCTTCAAATCGAATTGTATAACCAATTTCTTGTCCAAGACGACAACCAAATTCTTCAGCAACACGTTTTGCAACTGACATAGCAGCAACACGGCGTGGTTGTGTACATACAATACGACCACGTGATGTATAACCTACTTCAGCTAAATATTGTGTTATTTGTGTTGTTTTACCTGCACCAGTTTCACCAATAACAATCAGTATTTGATTATCATGAACAGCTTTAAGTAATTGTTCTTTTAATTTATAAATTGGTAAACTTTGTCGTTGTTTAATAATACTCATTGTTGTTTGTCTACCAAATGTTGTTTTATTATTCATGAAAGATTCTTTCCATGTTGATAAATTAGCTGATGGTTTTGCATTCATTTCTGCTGATGTTAAAGAATGGGATGTTGAATTATTTGAATTCATTGGGTCATCATTATTTGTTTCAGTAGGACGAAATGCTTCACTACGTTGTTTTATTTCTCGACATTCTTTTAATAAAGCATTTTGTGTCATAGCTGCTTTTTGCAATGATCCGTCAGGATTTTTTACAATTTTTATTGGATATAAATCTTGTAAACTTTGTTTACCATAATCTTTAAGAAATGGTGCTGCTTCTTCAACTAATTCAATTTCTAAATCGTCATCATCAGAAAAACGCTCACGTTGGCCTATCGACATGATTGTGCGATCATAAATTGAACCAGGCATTGGTTTGTCTAGCATTGATGACGATCGTTTTCGTCCTGGTGAAGATTCCTTATGAGCACAATGTCGAGATTTTTTTGATGAACTATCATTATCACTACTACGACTACTACTATAAGAATCGCTTGAAGAACAACGATGTTTACGATTTTTGTGACTAGAATTTTTAAGAAAACGTTTAGAAAAAGACAAAATATGAATAAAAATATAATACCGAGAGTTTTTTCGGTCATATTTTGAATCAGATGAATGATGATGACGATGTTTTTTCTTTTTCTTATGTTCATCATCATGGTCATGTTTTATTGATTGATCAGATTTAACATTAGCTTGAAGACTTTCTAATTCATTCATAAGATCATCAACAACTTGATTATCTTTTTCATTTTCAGTATTTTGTTTTATTTCTTCATCAAGCATTGTCTATAAATAAATATGAAATTGATAGTAATAAAAATGAAATCAACTTACTCTCTCTGATGGATCATTAAGTCTACTTGGAAAACGACAAATTGATTTACGCAATGCAACATCCACTAATTGTGGAGATTGTTCATTTTCTGTTTCATGATGATTTTCAGAAGTTGGTAACATTGTTTGAATAATTTGATAAAGATTACTACTGAATGAATCAGAAAAACCAGCGTCATTTTCCACTAATTTCTTCTTAAACAAATCATAAGAATCACTAGATTGAGCCATACGTATTATAAATTCAGCTAAATCTTTATCATTAATACCCAAATGATTATCCAGTTCCGTACAAACTTTTGATACCAGCGAGAGATATTCTAAATTTTGTAAATCTTCCATCTCTGTCTTATTGAAAATGACTAATACGAATCTAAAACAAAAGAGAAATATAATTATAATTATTGATGCTGTCGAAACTTCTTTCAGCTTTCTTTTTCCTCGTCGTACATTGTTAATCGCAGTCCTAATAAACTCTTTTATACACTGTGTATGAGAAGTACCTTATTCGATTTCTTTCTGTGTTTTCATTATTACGAAAATACACTAGTCTGAATCATCATATCATAATGAATACTATCATAAAAAACAACACAACGAAAAAAAGAAAGCATAATACTATGAAGCGGTATGGACAACATGTCTGTAACACTGTATATAACTAAACTGTGCAAGTTTACACTTGTTTCTATGACAAACAGTGTATTAAAACCTACAGAAGCAAACTTCTTATAAATAATGTTTTAAAAAACATGGGGAGAACTCTCAATTTTTCATTCAAAAAACGATAATTTTTCAACATGAAAAAGATGATAAACGACCAAGTGTTTTGTGGGTCTTCAAATTAAAAAATAATCTACAATTTCGAAAAACGTGTTATTTTATTCAGCAAAATACACACTACTGGCCAAAAGTATCTACCTCGAATATCAGTCCATATCAGAGCTAAACTTCTGAAAATTTGTATGTATGTAGTTCACAAATAATATAGGTCAGCAGTAATGTCAGCGCTCAACTCCCGCACACTACAACGGAGTTACAACAATTGACGCCCGCAGGATGTGTGAGTGTGTGGCTATGCATAAGTCAAGAGAATATTACACCCACATCCTCAGTTGCTAGTAATTCTTATATTGAGAATTATCTATCATGATTTCGATGTAATTCTCATCAAGTTCAATCCCAATATTACGCCCAGCAATGAAGACAGCTAGACTCTATCGTTTCTAATAACTTCAGACCGTTGAAAAATTGTTTTATAGAAAAACGTCGATAAATAAAAATAATTAATGCACCATAGAGAAAATAGCAAAATATACGTTGATCGTGTCATGTTTTGTTTTTATATTAATACATGAGAATTTATCGATCTTTTATCATAAACCTATAGCTCAACTCATATTCCTTCATTGATCAAAAGATGAGCTCATGTCCTTGAATAACGGATACGCCAACATCCCGATAAGTTTGCCATGACGATCAGTAAGCCATTCTCGTTTAGTTAAGTATGGGCTTTGAAAACTTTCAGAGTACAATGGCCAACTATGATGGAGCACTTCCTAATAATTTCAAATGGATCCATTAAACTATTGCTGAGTTATGAAATACAAAATGGCGTTGTACGAATTTTGTGCATATGCGTTTTTCCAGTAAAAATGATCTATCTCATCAGTAGCAAGATAAAATTTATATTAATAGTAGTCTTGATCCAAATCTACAAAATGAGGGGTAAAACGACTCAAATGACTTTTTGTTCTTGATTTATATAGTTCACAATGGTCGCGGATGCCAACTATTATAACTCCCTTGTAGCTTGAATGATTTGGGAATTGATGCTACTGCTGACCTACGTCATTTGTGGACTACATGCAGGTAAGTTTTCAGAAGTGTAGCTCTGATATGGACTGAGATCCGATGATGGATACTTTTGACTAGTAAAATAGATGTCACTAGCTCACTACGAACCGTAAGCATTATTATGCATCAATAATAGCTGTGTGAAATGTTATCACCTGAATCTCTACATCTGTATTACGCCGCTTGAATTTCGACATTTTTTTTTGCATTTTCGTCAGAACTTTCACAACAAACTACAGATTGGCGAAATCCTGAGAGAAATTCGAGAAACTTATGCAAGTTGAAATAACGAAATTGAAATGAAGAAATTTAGGTGATGAAACTTCACACGACTATCATCGACACATAAAAAAGTTCGAGATTTTTTACCAATTAATGATACCCGTATGTTGCGAGAAACATTAGCATATACCGGGTGAGTCATAATGATTGCAACATCTCATATTTTGCAAGCATTTCAGCCCAAATAAATCGTATGATCTTGATTTTTCTCTCAAAAAGTGCGTCACAAAATTCGCTATAAGAATGCTAATGATAAATTTTATTCAGTTAGTTTTATGGTTTTTATAAAGCTAAAAATGAAGTATTGTGTGATGGTGAGAGATCCCATTAGCCTGAGAGAAACAAAAATGAAAATAACATTGATTATTCTGCATACTTGTCTGTACCAATAAATTATAAAATTTTAAATTTCTATTTTTACATTTGTCTTGGGATCCCTACAGATTTTACATTGAAAGGATTTTTGAAGTGCGCTGATGAACTTTTTAGGTGAGGAAAAAGTAAAGACCTTTGTGATATCATTATTATCAATAATAAAAGCAGAAATCTCAAGTATGTTGGCTTATAAGGTGTGCCGTGCTACAGTTCATCGTTGCAAACAGCGATTTAATCAAGATGATTTGGTTAATGAACACAAATCATCCAGAAGAAGTCGAAATGAGCGAACCAAAAAGTTCATTATTTGGGATTTTTGTTTTTATAATTGATAATAATGATATCACAAAGGTCTTTACTTTTTCTCATCTAAAAATTTCATCGGCACAATTTAAAAAATACTTTTAATATAAAATCTGTACTGATCTCACGACGAATGTAAAAATAGTAATTTAAAATTTTATAATTTATTCGTACAGACAATTATGCAAAATAATCAATGTTATTTTCATTTTTTTTTTCTCTCAGAATAATGGGATCTCTCACCATCACATAGTACTTCATTTATAGTTTTATAAAAACCATAAAACTAACTGAATAAAATTTATCATTAGCATTCTTATAGCGAATTTTGTGACCCACTTTTTGAGAGAAAAATCAAGATCATACGATTTATTTGGGCCGAAATTCATGCACAATATTAGATGTTGCAAGCATTCATGCTCATCCGGTATATTAGAGCCTTGATTATTTATAGATTACACAAGTCAAATATAAATCGAGTTGCTTATTTCGTCGAATCATTTTCATATTTTTTTAAGATACAGTAAATCATTATATGAGGAGAAAAAAATATTGTGACAGTTAGAAAGGTGAGGATGAATTAGCAAAATAAGCAAGTCTATGTATTTTTTGACTTGTCTAATCTATAAACAGTCACTCATCTAGCAGTATCGCATTTGGAAATTTTTGAATGAGACAAAAACGCAAACTTACCAACGAAAATTGCTCGAGATAAAACGTGAAGCCAGGCTTAACGGAGAGTACAGTCGTACAGCTCACATCTCGTTTGAATATGTGCCACTGTCATCCTGTATACTTGCTAGCGTTTCTCGAAATATATAAATGCAGCCAGCTCACGAAAAATCTAGAATATTCTTATACATCTATGAGTCATATGAAATTTCGTCACATGAGTCTCTTCAGCTGTGTTGTATCATGTGAATTTCAACCACTTTTTCGAATTTTCGTCAGAATTTTCATAACAAAATAAACCGACTGTCAAAATATAGACTTCCTTGGATTACGAAATAAGAATAAACGAATTTTTCTCTCTACTAAAAGAAGGGTCATAGGCAAAGTGTGTTCTTTTTTCGTTTCTCTGTTAGTAGTTATCTTCGTTCGAGGCAGAACGAAAGCAAAAAAAAGGATAAGTAACGCGACGCAAGCGTCATTAAGTCCTCTATGGAAGGAAAATAATATGATACAATCCAGTGACTTAAAAAACCAAAAGAATCATAATTTTTGTGAATTATATGTCAAAAACATGGTATTTAAAATGATGAAGCGAGCCTAAGAATTGATGCTTTTAAAATCTAGTGATTTAAAGCGACATTTTAATTAAGTCAATGCAGTTTACTCAAGTCAGAATATCGGTCAATTTTAACATAAATTCTCTTACAATTATTAAATAATCTAATGAAATTAAGATTTTAATTCTTACACTACTATGGGTGTGGATGTGAATCAGAGATGTATGGGTCGTAGTGCCGCACCGTCCCGCAGCTGACGGTGACAAGGCACCCTTAGATTAAGGGTGTGGGCGTGGGTGTGTGATTGGGTGGAGTGTGGGGTGTGGGTGGGTAGGTTGATCTTCTCTTAATCCATACCCACACCCACCCTTTAGTATCCTTTTGAATGCACGTTTTTTATTTTGAAACAATGGAATTCTAGAACATCAGATATTTACTTTCGTTCATAATCTACTGGAACAGAAAAAATGAAGAAGACGACATCGTCCATCAAATCAACAGCTTTATAATTTTTTTCAGATAACCATAAACTCACTATATGCATTTAGTCAAATGTCAACGAAATATTACTGAGTCAGGTAATGAAGACGATCAGAAGAAACAAAGTAAAATGTTGAAAATATTCAAGTATATCATGCAATGATTAATCAATTTGTTTCAACATTTTGGATTGAACGACAATGGTTTTCTGCGTATCAATATTACTCGCAATATGGTCGTATGAAATTCTATTCGACTCAACTATACAGGTGCATATGAAATGATTTCAGGTTGTGATGTTTATCTATCTTTATTTAGGAGAAAGCAATATTATATTTTCGAACGTACACATCAAGACACATGTTCATGTCGTGATACCTGTCTCAATTTGGCTCAAAATATGTGTATTGAAGGTCGTCATGTGATTCCAAATTTTTCAATCCAATTTACACGTGCTACATCGCTCAGGCTACGGTACCTTTGGTCTGAAAACAAAGATTAGCTCATTACTGTCCTTACACATTGTATTCCTTTGACACAGATCCGTCTATTATGTATTTCATATTCTAATCTCGACACTGATATATTGATCGAAATCCTTTGTTGTTTGCCTAATCTTGATTCATTTGACCCCTACTATCATCCATTAAAACTCATAAGTACTCGATCTGCTAGACAAGAATATCAAATTGCTCATTTAGTGTCCAAGAACAAAATAACAAAATTGATCATCGGCGATGTCGATAATAATACACTCGAAGACCTTAAATTTCTCATCAATCCCTGTCCTCGCATACAATATCTCGAAATACAGATCGATGAAGACAGTCTTGTATATATCGCACAAATTATATTATCAAAGTATATGAACAACAGTTCTCATCTCTTCTCATTGTTGATTTCGAATATAAATCACGAGATGATTGAAAAATTTCGAACAATGATTGGTCATGATAAAGTAATGCACGATGACTATACATATAAATATAACGATCATTTTTTGAACTTATGGTGGTGACTAATGATTTGAATGCTAGATTTTATTCTAATTCATCTGTAGTTGAGCTATATAAATAAAGCATATCCGAAAATACGATACAAATCAAAAAGTATGTTGAATTGAAACACTTATACTCTCGGAAATACATGACGATAATTTGTTTTCATCAAAAACAATAGACAATGATGCAGTTTTTAAATGATTGACATTGAGTAATATTTGTAAGCGATCAATCATATAAGTCCCATAATACTCAAGTATTGCAGCGAAATTTCCGATGGAACTTTGTCCATAAAAATATCTCGGACAAAACCTCCATTGATCATATTTCTATGAAGATGATATTTTTTTTTTGAATTCTACCTTTTTATGTCTCAAAACAGGGACATCATCAAGATAGAAAACATGGCGAAGAAAATTTTTATTGCTTCTTGTGGCATTTATTAGATGGAAAAATTAGACATAATATGTAGAATACACTTGAATACATGTTGTTGAAAAGCAATAATGAAAACGTTCAAATCGTTTTTCAGCTAGTAGTGGCACAACTGTATTATGCATGCATATTTACATTTTTGTGGAAGTCGTTATTGTGCTACATTTCAGAGATAGCGACGAACTTGTTCGTGTACATATTGTCAAATTTCACGATGGTATATGAATAAATTGAGGATACTAACAAATAAACCTAGTGGAGCAATAAGAACAAGACTCGGTAATACCAATGGATGAATATAAAAAGAATATCAAGAACTAGAATCATATAGATCAGTCCCCATCTACCGGCAAATATACAAAATATGACAATAATTTATCGTAACAGATGCATATCACGACGATTGATTCTTGATTGTTGAGTATCGCTTATGCTTATTTGTGTAGTAAGAGGTTGCGGTTGAATTCGTCCAAATGATGCTCGAGCGTAGATGTAGATGAAAAGATTGATGATCAGACAGATCGTTGTAGGTACGATATATCGGGTGCGGCATAAATATTGCAACATTTAGTAATTTGCAAATATCTCGTCATAGACAAATGTTAGAACCTTGATTTCTTTTTCAAAAGATGCGCCGTGAAAAGCTCTACAAAAACTGTAAAAACAAATTCCTATTGACTTGTTCTGATGATGTCTTCGACACTCAAAATGAACAAGTCCTATGATAGTACTATGACCCACCGTATTTCGCATAAAAACAATATTTGAAAGAACTTTTTGCTTTCCACTAGAAATTTGCTCATACGGATTTTATAGAGCTTTCGACGGCGCATTTTCTGAAAACAAAATCAAGGTGTTGCTATTTTCTCAAGCCCAGATATTTTCAAAATAAAAAATTCTTCCAAATATTATTTTTATACGAAATACGGTGGGACACAACGCCATCATAGGACTTGTTCATTTTGAGTGTCGAAGACATCATCAGAACAAGTCAATAGGAATTTGTTCTTACAGTTTTTGTAGAACTTTTCACGGCGCATTTTTTGAAAAAAGAATCAATGTTCTAACATTTGTCTATGGTGAGATATTTGCAAATTACCAAATGTTGCAATATTTATGCTGCACCCGATAATTGAATATTGCATAAATAATATTTTTTTACTTTGTCATTGAGTTTGATCTGTCATTATCTCTAAATTTAAGTCAATGAATAAATATGCCGGTCAAAGCATTGTCTGGATACATGAGGAACGAGAGACAAACATTTTATTCTATAAACTATTTTCTTAAATATCTCAGCAAACGAATCAAAAATATCTGTGGTCTTTTAATATAACACTGAGGGATATAACGGAATTCATCCTGCGGCCAATGGCATGACTGTGACTGGAAGCTCTTACTGACTGTGTATTTTTCTCACTCAACTTCTCACTGCACGATGATCTCTATGTCCGTCTTATCAAACGGGATACGAACAAGATACTGCTACTTTAGGATAATTGATACTGAATGAGAATAAATCATTTATTCAAAATAGGTTAATCATGATTTTTCTGAAACGACTTTAATAAACGCGATCAGGGTACAAAACGCATACGTATGAGTTTGAAACTATTATTTTAGATGCGTCTAGGCATAGTAGACTGTTTCCTCTGAGCCATGCTATTTTGCATTACCTATAGGATTGATCTCAGCCGCGTTTGAACTTGATTCTCCTATGAAACGCCTCTACACACAATTCAAAATATTTTGCTAGACGCGCCTAAACACGATTATCATGTAAAACGCGTGTGGATATACTCAAAATTCTTTTTGTGATCCACATTTGGATGCGGTTGAGATGTTAATCCAATCATGTCTGTACGCGTTTGAAAATTTTTCGGTTCGGTTCGGTTCGATTTCAAAAAAATACGTACCGATCCCATCACTATTATCTCCATGTGTAATATCTATCATGTTTTCTCAATGTAAATAATCAATTATTTGTATTTTGTTAAGAAAGAATAGGTCGACCAACATTCTTCTTTACAGTGTAACTTTGGTATGAATGATAACACCATTCGTGAAAGAAAGATTTGAATGTTGCGCATCTTTCTGAAAGATAGCACTCACTTCTCACATTGTTTGACGTATGCATACACGTCTAGGATAGATGAATCAGTTTTGCTCTTCCGGTCGATCATTGTTTTGTGTCGCTGACATCAGTCATTATTGTAGAACACTAAACGCACTGATCGTTTTTCCAGCGCGTCTGTTTCGTTTCGCCCTTGACCGATGTAACAAAAGAAATAACGGTGAATTGAACCAATGATTTTCAAGTATTTATTATCGAATCGATTCGGAATATGACGACTAGTACGACCAAAAACATTGTTTCAATACTTTTTAAAATGAAGATACATGCATGCAGCCCGATACATTTGTTAGATGACTGCTATAGCAATGGATATACATTACTACGTTATTCAACCGCTCATCTCGACGATCAAGACGGGCAATATTTGGCACGATTGTTTACTCATCATTCTTGCTCTTTTCTGCTTAACTTTCATCGGCAAGGTTTCTGCCTATGTGATGGACTTGTTGCAGTTGCGGATCAAGGCATTGAGATGGCGCCCACTTACGGCCAGCTACATAATCGACGTTGCTGTCCAAAGTAGTGAACATACGACGTTCCGCATGCAGGTATAAATTGGAAGTTTCAAATTTGAAATAGAGAAGAGGACAACATATGATATTTGTCTAGCCAAAATAAACATTTTGTTGCACGATTAGCCTGATTTTCCTATGTAACATGGATAAAACTAGCCTCTTTTTGAATAGAACATCGTGAATTGATGAGAGTTACTCCTTGAAAACAACTTTTGCAACACTCTGAATGTCATATTTTTTAAGAATACCTAAATTCCGCAAATCTGTGTTGAAGTCGAAAATGGTAGGTCAAAGCAGGATTTCTTAGCCTTTTTCTTATGAATAAAAACTTTGAATTCTCCTCTATCACCGATAAAAGAATCAGTCAAATTGTTTAACGCAGGGTAGATCGAGATATTTTAATTTTTTATCATAAAGATATCTATGATTCACCTGTATAATCACAAATAGACTGTTGCAATCGCTAGCAAAAAGCTGATTTTTGATGACGCTGTCAATGCAAAAATTTTACTTTTCGAAACATTCGAACAGCTGAAAAATCAATAAAAGTCTAAAAACAGATATTTCGGCCCCTTTTTTGTCTGCTAGAAAAATGTGTTCTTCAGGTTTTGTTCGTTCAAATACAAAAAGATCAAGCCGATGCTACATTCCGTCGCTAAGAATTTAGACTTGACCTTTTTTTGATTCATATGTTAATTGTTGGCAATGCCGGCTGTTTCGACTTATACCTCTCGTGTAGCGTATACTCATCATGACCACCAATCACCCGGATCAAATCGACCCTGCTCTTATTCGGCCTGGTCGCATCGACATCAAACAAGAGTTCAAACGATGTTCGGTATCTATCATCAAAGATATGATCAAACATTTCTTCTCAGAGGAAAGCTACGTTGATGTAGCTCAACTTCACGACTACGTTCACTCGCCAGCTGACATAATTTCGGCCTGCATGGCGGCTACAGACGCTCAGGGTGCTGTAAAACTGCTCATAAAACAAGATTCGACCAATGTAAACATTAAGGCTGAAGAGATGGCTGCCTCTTAATAACTATTAGCGGTAATAGACATTCATGTATGAATATAATAAACGTAAATCTAGCTACAGCTGATGTATAATTCAATTTTGGAAATAATCTTAAATAACCAAATAAAAATATCCATGGGATTAATATAAAAAATGTTGCAAATATATTATCATGTACTAATAAATATGCTATATGTGACCACATTGCACCTATATAACACAAAAATATTTCCTTTTAATTATTGTTTAGATAAAAATACCTAAAAGAATTTCAATAAGTCTTATTTTCATCGTTATAAAAGCTCCTCCAACAGTATCAGTTTGTGTCATACAAAGAGCTATTAAAATCCATTGACCATTTTCAAAAAATTTTCGCTAAATATGGAACCATAACAAATATTGATCCAACTCCGATAATAGTCATACTATTAAATGCTAATAAAAAATTTGACCATTGAAATATAAAACATTGATTAAAATAATTTAGTTTTTGTTTATTATTTGAAATATTTTTATTTTTTTGATCTGTTATTATTTGAGTTAATAATTTCACAATATAAGATAATTGAAAAAGAAAAATTCGATAAGAAAGATGATCTTCTGATTGAATTGATTTTTTTGATGGAAGAATTTTTTTTATATGATAAACGATAAGTTAAATTCATCTTTTGTTATTGATTTTGATGATGTAAAAGATGATATAAGACTTGATTGACATGAATTAAGATAATATATACTTAATTCAAGTTCATCTCTTAAAATCATTATGATATTCATTATACTGATATTGATTTACCATTAATTGAAGAGAACAAATATGAAACATTAATGAACTTAATAAATTAGCTTGTTCTTACAAAAACAAAAGAAACATAATAATAAAATAGTTTATTTTAAATATTTTAAAACAAACCTTGAATATTAAAATTAATGATATGTTTTCATTTTCGATAAAAAATTTTTGTACTAATCTTGATGGTTCATATTGAGCTTCAGCAATCCTTAGTTGAATAATAATCATTGTTTGACGAAACACTTGTTCAATAATCGATGTATGTGAAAGTGATACTTTTGCATTCATTTGATCTTGAGATAAAAAAGCTTTAATAATAAATAATACATTTGTTGAAGATTTTTTAAACAATATGAAAAACGATTTTCAATATCAAATGTTGCAAATAATGGAAATATTAATAAAGATATACATATTGATATTAACATACCAATTTTAAATAATTCAAATAAAAGAAATACAAAGATTTTTGGTAGTCATTTTTCATTTAGAATTGTAGAAAAAAATATTGCATTGTATAATAATGTTATTTTTCGAGTTTGAATCTACAATTATATTTATCAATATGTGTTAATGCATATTCATAAAATATGTTTCTTTCTCGCTCAAATTTTATGAAGTGTTTATGGTAGAGATAGAATTGATCTGGATTTTTGACGAGCAGTATCGGTACTGATTTGAAGGGGCTAGACCGGGGACCGTACAGGACAGGATCGACATCGCACCATAGATGATGATCGGTATTGGTTCTCTATTGGATACTGTTATTTCATGTAGTCAAGTTTCGATAGAATTTCATTACATCTCCTCTATAAATTACTACGAAGATTAATAGAAGTTTTGAACAAGTTTATATAATAAGAACAGAAAAGTAAATAAGGTAGATCGGTCTGAAATCTGTACCAGTATCGGTCTCATCTCTAGTTTACAGTTTGATGGAAATGCATTGATGCTTACTTGTGTACATTGATATGCAATAATTAATGATAAACTAAGTAATAAAATTTCCGCTGCTAAATAATGTCCATATGAAAGGCCAATAATTGGAATAAAAAAAGTACAATTGAAATAGTTGTTTGAATATTCGAATATAATGTTGAACCAACAGTTTCTTGTAATGATAAAACACTTATAACACGTATTATATATTGTTGATCAAATTGATAATGTCGTTAAATCAATCGAAAAACAGACTGACCTATCTCTTGAAGAAAAGATAAATACAATCTGCTATTTCCAACTTTTGCTTTTCAAAATAATATCTAAATATTGTGCTTGTAAATAAAGAATAAATAAATGCAGAGTTCAATTTCGTCGACACGTTTCGTGTTGTTTTTTAATATATTGAAACATTCATCAGGGCTTTGCATTAAAAACGAAATAATTAGAAAAAAACAGAAAAATTAAAGGAAAAGAAAGTGAAAAATATAGAAATAGCAAACAAGCAATTTTACAGTTCAAGGTTTTGATAAGGTTTCATTTGTTTTAACCTTATCAAATAGAGAGATCACATCAAGTTCCCATTAAAATTAATGATACAGCAATGTACTTGAGACTAGTTTCCTGTCGAAATATTCTTAAACTGTGTTGATATATTTTATTCGTTCACAATATTTATAATCACTCATATAAATAAGACTGATTTCCCAAATAATTTTGAACTTCACTAAGATATTGAATTTTTAGTTGAAGTAGTATAGGTAAATACAGAATTTATTTGATATTTATAAGACTTCAATATTCTGATTAAATATCCAATCGTAATAATTTCACAGGTGATACGTTGGTTATTCGATCCCGTAACATGCTCCAACTTTTATCACGCAATGCATATGTTTAAATAATATTATGGTTGGCGATAAAAGGTTTGATTTATGAATGATTGTAATAATATAAGTTGATTAATATATTTAGATATAGTATTAAAACTTTGAATAATAAGCAGTAATTCCATTTAAAGTGGAAGCAATAAAGATTTATTATTAAAGGCATTTGTATTATGTATTAGTTGAATGCCTTGTATGCACAATTTGCCTTTGTAGATTATTTACATTGCGTGTGCTTATTTGAAATCTGTTTCCAAAGATTTAGAACATTATACTGAGTCAGAAGCAAAGTTCAGAAACCGTTTTTTACCGAATTGGTTTAGTAAAAATGGACTACATATATTTCATTCAAAATCGCAGACAAAAAATTTTCCAAATGATCTATAAGAGAAATGGTATAAGATATCAAATTAAGGTTAAACTTTATTATTGATTAGAAGTGTATGAATAAATTTTACAGAATGAAAAGAGTCACTGCAAACATTCCATTGCTTTCGATCTTTTATTGAATTTTAAATTATGAGAATAGAAAAAACTGAATCATCATGTTAACCTTACTTTCAGAAATAAGCAAATCTGGAGACCCACATCTATTTGAATTTAAATTTTTAATATTCTGAAAAATTCATTAAAATCGATTGAAATTTAAATAGATTTTTTTTCTATTTTAAGGTCTCATTTATTGCTTTTTACAGCAAAGACTATTTTGAATCTGATCTTAAATTAAACGATTTATGAAAAATTTGGCAATGAGATGAAAAGGTATATATTTCTAAACAAAAAAAAATTGATTATTATTATTATATATTTTTGTTTTAGTGCATGATATTTAAAATACGTAAAGATAAATTAATGTCAATGTTTGAATGTATGGATAAATATCGAAATTATTAATATGAACATTTAGGTGATACACATGAAGAAGCATTAATAACAAAATTATTAACAGATTATAATATTGATAAAGAACATTTAAGACATGCTCAAACATTAGGAGAAATAGCTGATTTATGTGAAAAACTTTATATTTATTACATAGAAGATATTCTTGGTATATATCCACATGACAAATTATTAGAATATCGCGAAGAACGTGAAAAACGAAAAACATTAATTTCAACCATTGAACAAGATGAAAATAATGAACAACCCTTACCAACAATTGATGATGATGACCAAGATGAAGATACATTAATTGAACGATTTCATTCTCAATTAAATTAAAATCAAGTATTAAAACTAATTATTATAATGTATCTAAACAAGCTAGACTTGAAGGATTATCTTAAAAATTTTGATATAAAACCAGATAAATTAGGTGAAAATCTTTATGAAAATTATCAAAATAATGAAAGTGATCAATATTCTATTGATCCATTAGCACCAGATGAAGAATTTGTTTGTAAAGCATTTCCTGATTCACAATCTGTATTACAAGTAAGATGCTTCTTTTTTTTTCAATGTATATTAATATCAAAAGAGTAAACGATTTTATTTTGAAAAAAGAAAGAAGAATGTTTTACAAAAAATTTAAGAAAAGAAAATGCATACTATGAATTAAAAAATAAAGCTGATTTTACAGCTTCTCTTCTATTAACAATAGTGAAAAACTTTCTATTAAACTGAAACAAAATAATGGCAGAGGAAAGACTTGCCATTTCTTTTATTATCGAGAACCATGACAGTAACTACCGCGATTTAATGCTTTCGAGATTGATTGGGATTTACTAGATATTCGTAAATCTTTTGAAATAATGCCTCATATCTGAAATATTGACATAATTAATAAACTCTAATTAGATATGAGCGGACTCTTCTTTTTAGCCATGATCCCAAAAACAGGGTGTGGTTGTGGGTGTGAGTGGGGTGTGAAGCGTGGGTGTGGGGTGTGGGGTGGGTGTGGATGAGGGGTGGGTGTGGTGGGTGTGGGGTGTGGGCGAATTATTCATATGACACACCCAGCCATGCACATACCCACACCCACACCCACACCCCACACCCACACCCACACCCACACCCACACCCACACCCACCCTCACCCACATCCACACCCACCCACACCCTTTTATTATGCAGTAATGTTTCTTTGAATAATGTTTTGCCAGTTGAATAATAAAGAATATGAAAAAAAAATGCATTCGAATGTTTGCTTTGCTCCTCTTGAAAAGAAGACGGTGAATTTTTCTTTGCTGACACATGTGAGTTCTCTTACTCAATTGCAGTTGACAACGCGACGTTTTATAGGTGAGTAAAAGAAATCAACGGTGTTCGCAGTCAATAAGAGTAACTCTGCAAACGAATTATTATCAGCCATTTGGTCCAAACTCGATTTCATATTACGGTAACATCGATCTGCAGAACTTCGATTTCAGAACAATGGGACAGAAAGTAAGTATGTTTGTCTAACCACAAGAAGAAATCTGAATTTTTGTGTCGCTGACTGAGATCTAATCATTGTTTTTCGAGGGAATCAATTTGAGAAAGACTTGTCTTGTTAGCAGCGTTCAAAATTTATCCTTTCTATGACTTTGTAAATCATTCAATTCCATTCTCCATTCATTTTTGAAATCATTTCGATGTTGCAGATAGCGATAAGTGGAAGAGAAGAAGCTGAGCAAAGTCTTGTGCACATCTCGGACATTGCTGAAGAACCGCACGAGATGTTGATGCCGATTAGTGGATATGATGAAATGCCGTTGGTATCACTTGACGAAGCCGTCAAACCACTAATTTCACTGTTACCACAGATTCGAGATTATGCTCACGCGGCCAAACAGAGATGTAAAAAACCTGCTGATAATCTAACTCCAGACGAATCAGCTTCGATAATGCTCTATACGATGGAATGGGAACCACTCGATCAGTGTCTTTACGTGGTTTTGAATAGGACACTTCGATTCAAAGACAGACAACAATTGAAACCGTGGTTTCTCTATTTGAAACTGTTTCTCACTGCACTCTGGCGTCTTCCATCAACACAGAAGTTTATCTATCGAAGTGTGAGATTCGACTTAAGTAGACATTATCCGAAAGGCAAAACAGTGGTATGGTGGGGTTTTTCGTCTTGCGCCGTTTCCGTCGATGTTTTAAAATCTCAACGTTATCTAAAAACATCTGGTACCAAAACAATATTTGTCATTGATTGTCATTCGAGCAAAGACATTAGCAAACATTCGTATTATCCGACCAAAGATCAAATTCTTCTTCTTTGTGCCACTCAATTTCGAGTTCTCTCCTCTGTCTATCAGGGTTATGGTCTACATACTGTTCAACTGCAAGAAATTCAACCGAAAACTCCTCTATTACAACCAGTGACAGCTGTCAAACGAATTCCTGGTAAGATTAAGAACACACTTTGATATTGGTCGTAGAAGCATAGCTGCTATAAGACTAAATCGTTGGTTAGAAAATGATCGAAAACATTTTTTTCGATTATTATTTTTATCATTACCGAAAAGAACAGTGAATTTTCTCAGTCTATTCTTTTAGTATTCGATAAACATCGAAGTAAACAATTGGAACAAACTATTGCACAATCTGGAGCAACTCGATCGATAGTAATGCTGAACTGCATGCAATTGTATGATCAAGATATCGACATTGTTGCCAAACAGACGTTACACAACACACAATGCATGTGGCTATCTTTACAATACAATGAAATCACATCAGTTGGTGCTGCGATCTTAGCTGAAGCATTGAACAACAACCGAACTTTATATACTCTATCGCTTCTAGCTAATCACGTGTCCGACATGGGTGTGAAAGCTTTGGCCGAGACACTCACACACAGTAATTGTACTCTCACGATACTTGACCTTTCGGAGAATGGAATCACCGATGCAGGTTGCGAATATCTTTCTCAAATGCTCAAGATAAATCAAACAATGACTCTATTGTATCTATCCAAGAATGAAATAACCGATCGAGGAGTTCGATTGTTGTGTGAAACGATCAAAAATCACAATCAAAGTCTTCAAGGACTGTGTCTCTCCTGGAACAAGCTAGTGACTGACGAAAGTGTCGATTCTCTTTGTGACATGATCAAATATCATCAATCGTCAAAGATACTGGAAGTGAAAGACTGCGATCTGTCTCCAATGAGTGAAGAGAAACTTCAAATAGCGGCTGATTCAAAGAAAAACTTTGAACTATTTCTGTGACTTATCGCTTCGATTAATAAAACAGAATAACTGAACTTTAAATAAGCATTTGAGAACGATCGCTGATACACGTCATCTTTTCCTACTAGGTGGATAATGGATAGTTAGGCATTACAATCAAGAGGGACATAGCAGCTTATGAGTTTCATGAGTTTGGTGGATTTCCAAAGGGGAAACCGTTAATTTACATCAGCCCAAACGCACTCGAACTTACGAAAAATCATTCATAAATAGCCCAAAATCATAGATTCTTAGTTGCAAATAAAGTGAAAAACAAAACTTTAAGGTATTTCTTTGTTTACGAATTTCTTCGTCCACGATAAGCTATGGACACTATTCAAAGGTTGATTTCGATACATTTTCGAATAAACTACAAAGCTTATATACAAACGATTTTTTCATGGTCGATTTATTTAGAATTCAGACGTTTCTTGACATGCTGTTTCATTTGCAATAATAAAAAAAGATAGGTCAAAATTTTTCATATGAAACAATTTCTCGATTGGACCATGCACCGTCTCTTAATATATGTAGCTTTACGTCATTTGATAATAACAAATGTTGGCATCAACGACGACCTCGATTTAAAGTTCAAGATGTAAGTGTGGCTGAGGTGATGTCAGTATGGGTGTGAGTGTGACATGAAGATAATAGCAACACTCACACCCACACCGGCACCTATGCTATGTATGACGAAAAATTTTAGTGACGAGCAGCAGTGGCTTAGTCTCATTTTAGACACTTTTTCGTTTTAGTTATATAAACGAATAAATAAGTATTTGTAAATATATTTTTTATTTTAATATTCATTTATTTTTTTTTACGTAAGTTATTTACAAATAAATATACTATGATTATTTTCCTAATAGATTCATGATCACTCAACAAAATTAAAAAAGAAATATGAGTGAAACTTGATATATGTTTTTTTTCATGTCTACATTTTGGTTTTCTTCTTTAAACTTATGATATGCAAGCAAAAAATTGTTCTGACATTAGTAAAGATTTCTTTTCTAAAAT
Organism: Rotaria sp. Silwood1; assembly: GCA_905250075.1. Lineage (NCBI taxonomy): Eukaryota > Metazoa > Rotifera > Eurotatoria > Philodinida > Philodinidae > Rotaria > Rotaria sp. Silwood1. Next base: position 192,198 of record CAJNOP010000269.1, read on the forward strand.
GAAGATCATAGCTTCATAGTTTATTCTTCATCTCCAAAGTTAAGATATTTAAGTAAAAAATTCTACTAAAGTTGGTAAGCATGTAACTATGAAGTTTTAATTTTAAGTCACAGCTCCATAGTATATTTTTCATATCTAACGTTAGGATTTTTAATCAGAATTTATTCGATAGTTAGTAATGATATTTTTCATACTACATTTAAATAATGATTGTATAGTTTATGTGTCATCTTTTAAGATGTAACTTTTCAAGTGAAAAGCTGTTCTTAGATGGGTAATATTAGAGCTTGGATCTTTGTTTTTTTTTCTTAACAAGACGAAGGATATATTTTTGTTGAGGATGTGATCACGAATTCAAGAAAAATAAATAACAATATAACTTACATAAATCGAATATCAGATAAAACAAATCGTTTTAATAAGAGTTCAACAATTTCAGATAAAAAAAAAACATTTTTTGGTATAAAACATTCAACCATAAAAGCACGGTCACTGCTTTGTGAGATTCCCAAGTGAAATTTTTATTCCGCCATTTCTTAGCTTTTGTTGCTATTTTTTTGGTTTGATTTTGTTCTATAAACAGACGATGAAAACGACGCGCAATAAGTTTTGTGACCTTTGCTTCTTCCTTCTTATCCACCAACTTCCAAGATTATTACATCATTACTTCGCATAGACACATATGCGTCAAATTATTTTTTTTCAGGATATGCAAGTACTCGTGCAATGTAATATAATACGGCTTACAGTTTTTGTCGTTTAGCTTTATCTTCTAATTCGAAAAGAAAAAAAAAAACATGTTGCATACGTCTCAGTCAGACTATTGTAAAACTCGAAGATCATATGTTATTCAACGTCAAGTAAGAGATCAGTGAATCATACCAAATTCAGATGTTGGACTATGTTGAAAATGCCATATAAATCTCTCCATTGATCTCATAGTCGTGTTCCATATACAAAAATTTATCGTGGTATCTAAAAGTGCATTTCTCAATGTGTCCTTTTTTATTTTGTTAAGTATGCGGTTTCATTACAGTTTTTAAACATCAACTAAAGAAAAGTATTCGTATTGATTGTTCATGAAAGTTAATAATACATTATTTTCTACGTTTTCATTGATCTAACACAGTAATAAGAATAAATTTGAATTATTTCATTGTATTCTCATTAGTATTAGTACACAATTCACTGATGTTGGTGTATTAATGAATATAAACACTCATACTCCGCTCAGAGTCAAAATCGGTCCTGGTTGCTACTAGAAAAATAATATGAAGAAGTAATGACTATGTCTATGCATGCTAGTTGTATAGAAAACTTGTTGTTCAACTAGATTTGATTTTTATTAAAATATAAAGGCATTTGTGTTCTATACAAGTCTGAATATCACAGACATCTGATGAGACCTTTTAGCAAGGTGGAAACTGGTCGTAGTTCATGATAGAAATAATGTAAAAAAAATGTTTGCATTGAAAGTGTCTTGTTTGATCGAAATGATAACAAAAGTAAGATTTTTAATGTATCTTTTCGTGTGATGCAACAGAAAGGGGATGTTGCCAAACGGCAACGACAAACCATTCGGTACCGAAGATTTTTTTTTTGTTCCAACGGCCACACTTTTCGTATCTCCATGGTTAGGAAACTACAAATTTGCTGGAAAAGATTTTTTTGCTGCCGATCTTGTCGTAGCGGTCAGAAAGGATTAATCGAGATGCATCTTAATTTTATTGACTATTATGAAACTGAATCTTTAATATATTTTAACGGATTAATTCAAGTCATTTCGTCATTTTCGTTTGCATGGATACAGGTATTTAAAGGGAAAATTGATCTTAAAAACATTATATATTCAATTCGATCTTACAGATGCACTAACAATGATCAAGTTCTATTGAATAAATAACTTTCTTTTGTTCTTACTAAAAGATGATAATAACGAAATAATCAAATAATCATTTGACATTCGATAGTAAAGATATTCTTTATCAAGAAAAGGAAAAGAAAAAAAAATGGTTATATTTAAATCATTCGAGTTCGTTAGAAAAGAATAATCAAAACATATAAACATCTATGTGTGTTTTATCCAACATTCCTTCTAAATCATTCTAAGCATAAATTAAATCGTTTTCAACAAGATAACAGAAACACAACGTAATTATTGTTTACATTCAATCGACAAACTTAATTTATTTACAAACAAAAAAAAAACATCTTTATTGAACATTAAATTTTTATTCAAAATGTCGAAAACATCTATTGAAAGTTTATCAAATGAATTATTTAATGAAATATTCGATTATCTTGACGGTAGTGATATCTACCAAGCATTTTCAAATCTCAATCATCGTTTTCAATATTTTCTCAATTCTTCATCATTTCCATTGAAAATTACAGTTAATTCATCATCTTATAAATCATATACGAATACGCATCAACAACTTTTATTTGACAATAAGCATCGAATCATTTCCTTACATTTAATATTACCATTACAAAACAATGAATTTTTCTTATCATATTCAATTGATTCATCATTTAATCGTCTTGAATCACTTGTACTTTTTAAAATTTCACCATCTATACTTTTATTACTTCTTACTAATTTAACTTGTCTACCACGACTTTTTTCATTAACTATCGATACACAACGGACGTTTGATGATTTAACAGAAGTTTATCGATTAATTTTTGTTTTACCAAAATTAAAATATATGAAATGTTCAGCAAGAGGAACTGTCTTATCTATGTCATTACCAATTGCTAAGAAAGAACGATTAACTAATATTGAATATCTTGTGATTAATCATTCTTGTACTTTTAATCAAGTTTCTACTATAATATCTTATACACCTGAACTTTATCATCTAAATTTAATGAAATCCTATGATAATTATTTTAATAATGAAATGATATTACCAATGAATTTATTCAGTTTAACATATTTGTCAATAAAAATATGTGATATAATGTTGGATGTAATTTGAAAGTTTTACGTGCTACTCGTTTGTACGAACGAGATTATCTTGATGCTGATCGATGGCAACAATTGATTGAAGATTATTTACCAGATTTAGAAGAATTTTATTTACAATATCATGAAAAAGTTGATCCTGAAGCTGCAATGTCTAATGCTTTACCTTCAGATAACTTTCGTTCATTATTTTGGATTGAACGACAATGGTTAATGAATGTTGAAATGAATTCTTTGAAAATTGTCTGTTCAATTCGACCATACAGGTATATTGAAACAAGTGTTTTCTCTTAAGTAAATTATTTTACGATCTAACATAATTGTTGAGTAGACACGTATGAGATCAAGACTCAAAAAACCAAACTCTATCTGGACTACGAGAAAGTTGTCTTTACTAGACATATACGAGACCAAATTTTTTTTGGTCTCGATCTCGCACATGTCTAGTGCTAAAGTATAAGGAAGGAAATTGTAACCATTCATCCTTTTTTTTCCACTCGCAAACCGTGACAGATACCATAATAACAGATTATTATAGACCATGACTAGAACCTATCAAGTAAAGAATCAATAGATTAGCTAAGTTTTGTTTATTCGCAGAAAAAAAATCAACAAGAACTGATTTTCGACTGTTTCTCATCACAGCTAAATCAAAATTTGGTCTGAAGTTCAGTCTGAATAGGAACATGGACTCGAACTTGACAAAACAGAAAAGTTTGAACCCAAATCCGATCAAAAGAAAATTTTCCAATTCGGATCCGACGAGTTCCATTGTGACAGACATTTTTATCGCAAACCATGACGGACATCATATCTTTTAATGCCACAACAATTATGCTAATAACTTTTCTTTTTTAGAAAAAGATGGTACGATATAAATTCTTCCATTGAACTTTCAAAATCTACTCAACTTACTGTTTGGAGTGTTCCTGATGATTATTATTATAGTGGATTATTAAAGTTAACTATTGGTGAAATTTTAACAATAACACAAATTTATCATTTGGAAATTTCTGAACCAAATATTTGTTCTACTGAATTAATCGAATTAATTGATAAATTACCTGCAGTTGATTCATTAAAAATCTTTTCTTTGAAATTATTAAAATCAATATTTGTCGCTTTCTACGAACATAAACTTTATTTGGCAGCAAATAAAAATAATATCACCAAAGTTTATCTCTTCAAAATGAATTCTATGGAAGAAGTTTATTTTCTTATAAGACTTTGCCCTCGTATGACATATCTCAAAGTTAATTTGAACAATAATGTTGATTATGAAGTGTTTCTAAAAGATCTTTTAATGAAAATTAATAATGATGGCAATCAATATCTTCGTTTATTATGTCTTTATATTCCAACAGCAAACAATGAAATGATTAGCAAATTCAAAGATATGATCAATCGTGAGAAACTTCTTCATTGTTTTACTATTAAACTTGAATATGATAATATATATCTTCAATGGAAATGATTGGATTTAGGAGTGTTGTTTTTATCTATCTATTGAATTTCGAAATAAAAGAAAAATAAATTAAAATTCATTTATTCTTTTGTGTATGAATTGAAAACAAGATCGATTGATATGTTTTCAATAACTAAAGGATGCTTCATAAATTCTGAGCCTCAACAAAATTTAGTTTATATTATCAGTAATGAATGATATTGGTTCAGTCAGGAGTAGCTTATTTTGAGAGAATAACGGTTTTTTAATAAAACTTGTCTAAAAGGTTTCAGAGTTTATAAATCCATGTGAGATCCATCAGATTTCGAAAATTATGCAGTCTGATGATTTTCATCGAACTCTCTAGCTCGAAAAAATCCTTTTTTTTTCTTAAAATAAACGACTGGTGAATGAACTGATACCATTCAAAACCATGATCGTTCAATACTAATATCATCAATACTAAATGGTATTCGTTTTGATTATATTAGTATTGAAATATGTGTGCCTTCAACTGATGAATGTTTTCAAGAATAGAGACCGCCTATCAGTCGAAAGTGTGTGTGACAAGAAAATTTTTACTGACTCTCTTTCAATTTGTTTCTTTTTCAAACAGACCTGCAATTTCCATATGGACGCTACGGTAGCTTTTAACAGTTAATTCATCAGTCGAAAGCATGCATATAGCCTTAAAAAGCATAGTTAAAATTGGTTATGTGGTTAAATGAGTGATGAGGTTTAAACTGATAAATGGTATTTTTTACATGATGTCGATATCCTATGAAAATGCTAAGTAGTGATATGAGAAAACAATTTATTCTCGTATATTTATAACTGCTAGCGATCTGCAGCTTTCACTAATTGAAGGAGAAGACGTTGGGACGTCTTTTTCTTCGATTATGTATAAAACGAAACCCTTTTAAAACTAATCATCATCGAGAAGCATGCAAAAGAATACATGAAAATGGTCTGCCATTTAGATGAAATCTTGATTTTGACATTCGATTTAGATAGAGGCATTTGAGATCTGTAGTTTAAGATACAATGCAAATGGCTTTCTTATTGCATTCTAACGTTGAGCAAATGGAATCATGCATTTATGTGCGCAAATAATAGGTAATTTTGCTGATTTTTTAAGAAGTTTTCGGACTTTTTATATCATAATAGGTTGACATTTCGATGAAAATGTAATGAAAAGTAAGAAAACGCATTGCATCTTGAACTATAGACCTAAAGTCCCTCTATCTAAATCAAAGGTCAAAATCAAAATTTCATCTAAATGGTAGGTCATTCTCATGTATCCTTTTGTATGTTTTCCGAAGATGATTAGTTTTAAAAGGATTTTGTCTTATATATTATTGGAGAAAAAGACTTTCCAACTTCTCCTCTTTCAATTGATGGAAGCCGCAGATTGCTAGCTCTTGCGGTTATCGAGTTATCGCGCTTACACCCACCTCTCTTTCATTCTAGTGCGGACAATACATGTTGCCATGAAGTACATATAACCTCAACATTTTAAAATTTTCTTTCAAATAATATTTTTTTTTAAATTGTTCTTGTAATATTCTTTTTTTTTAATTTCTTTTTATAAAATTTATTTATTTATGTTTTATTTATTTTCATAATATGCATTGTTTTCTTTTTTTAATTAAATATTAATATTTTTTCAAAAAAAAATTTTCTATAAGGGTGTGGGTGTGGATGAAGCGAACACTCAGGCCCACAGTCACAGCAATATCTACACCCAGATATTCTGAAAATGATGCACTAAAGAGGTCCGTCCGTCTCTATTAGATTGATTGTTTGCTTCATAGTCATTTCACCGTCTTCGTTCTGTTTCAACACAATCAACACCGATGTATTTCTTCGCCATCGTTGTCAAGTTACTTTATTCTACTTACCATAAAATATGGTCGCCATCATTCTCACTTCAGTTACAAGCGAGAAGAACTACAAAAATCATACATATTTCTTTTTATTTTCTTAAACAGCCTGTGTAAAGAATAAGAAAAAAAACGAATGTCTTTCTGCCGCACACAAAACTAAAAAGAGAACGAGAATACTAACAAAAGAGAAGAATACATATTTCTACTGTTGATCGTCCAGTAAATTCGATTTCGTATCATCGAGCTAATCTACTTACAAAAACTGATCTATTTGATTCATCATCTGGTCTACCATCCATTAATCGTCTTGTTCAACATTTACAAGTTAAAGATCGTCTTGATAAACAATGTGCTTTACATCTCGTTAATCTTGCTCAACAAACACTCGAACGTGAACCGAATATTTTAGTTATTCAGTGACCTGTTACTATTGTTGCCGATATTCATGAACAATTCTATGATCTTCTCACAATATTATCGGCTGGTGGAGAACCAGCTAAAATACGTTATCTATTCTTGGGTGATTATGTTGATCGAGGTCAATTCGAATGTGAATGTATATTTTTATTATTTGCACTCAAACTTAATTATTCACAAAATATCAACTTACTTCGAGGGTGAGTTCGGTTATATTTTAATCGAAAGCACTTTGGGAAACTCTGTTTGATCTATATTTGTAAATCGAAAAAGGATTATATCAGCGTAACAATTGTATCGGTAGAAAAAAAAACGTCCAAACAACCTATCTGGATCACACTAGTAGCTAAGATTTTCTTAATGGATAGACCCTCCAAGTGAAAAATATAATAGTTGGCACGAGATTTATTTTCCTGCACGCTGATACAGAAAACTTTGTGCCCAAGGGGAAGCCTACTCCTGGTTACTGTCCTGTTCTAGATTTTGGTTTATCTTTTTCAATAATTTGTTTTCTTATTCATTCTTTTGCCAGAAATCATGAAACTCATCAAATAGCTGAAGCATTTCAATTTAAATTGGAATGTCAAAAGAAATATGGTTCAATGTCACTCTACGATGCTTGTATGATCGCTTTCGATACATTGCCCATTTGTGCTGTCATTGATTCACGTTTTCTATGCATGCATGGTGGTATCCCACCCGATATTCAGACTCTATCCGATATTGAAAAATTGAATCGTTTCATGGAAATACCTTATTCAGATCCTCTTTGTGATTTCCTTTGGTCTGATCTAAGTGAAGATTTTGATCAAGTCAACGAGAAACAACCGGATTTTAAACCAAATAATGTCCGTGGATGTTCTCATTTCTTTTCGTATAATCCTTGTCGAAATTTCTTATTTCGAAATAATCTTTTATTAATTATTCGCGGACATGAAGTACAAAAAGATGAGTAAAATTCTTTCGAAAATCCTCTCAAACCAAATTTTCTGTCTTAATTTCCCTGTTTTCAGCGCCTAACTAATGTGATGTATATAATAATATTGCTGCTATACTTAAATTGGTTGCAAATCAACAAATATCTGTTGTACGTATTGAAGCATATGAGCATCCATTTGTTAAACCTAACTATGGAAATGGTAAAAGAAAGCTTTTTTTCCAATGGAAATATTAAATCTAAAGGATTTTTTTAAAATTGAATCATAGCATTTCAATTTGGCGAACGATTCATTACTTATTATACTACTCATATACTTCTTTCACTTTTCAATATGTATTCACCAGAAGAATTAGCTGCTGAAGATGGACGTCAAGATAAAACTGCTGTTGAATTATTGAATAAAAAACGATTGATTGAAACAATGGATCAAGCGTATAGTGAATTGAAAGAGACAAATAATATTGTACTGAATCTATCTGGACTAACACCTTCTTATCATGCTTATAAAGATTTATTGGTTCAACCCAAGGGAGAAACAGCTGAAATCAGACTTTTTTTGCTTTTTTTCTAATTTAAAACCAACTGATTTTAAATAAAGAAAAACAAAAAAATCAAAAAAAAATCAAAACAATCAGAAAAATCAAAAAAAATCAAGAAAATCTGATTTTAGCTTTTCCACTGTAAATTGATGCTTTGAACAATAGAGATTAAAAATTTATTAGTTACATTTGATTTTTCTGATTTAAATCAAAAAAATCAGCTGTTTCCCCTTGATTCTCCCTCATGTGAAAACAAGCCACCGACAGAATTGTTGATGTCACGGCTTACGACTGTCCATGTTCGTCTAAAGAAGATCGAATACGGCCTGATTCAAATGAATTTCCTCAGGACGTTTCGATTGCCAAATAATCTATTTGACAAACTAAACTCTTCTCTGGAGCTTCATTTGAATCAGTTCGAATTCGCTCTTTTGTAGACGAACATTGAAAATTGTAGGCCATGACACCAATAGTTCGTCGTTATCATATGAAATTGATATCTCGAATCGCTCTTCAATGCAGCTTCTCATATATAGTTGTGATGAATCTAAATAGAGAAAAAAAAGAAATAATTACTTGTAAAATCTTCATACTTACATCATTTCTTGTTTCATATTGAACTAAATAAAGAAAAAAATATGTATCTTTATATAAATAAGGAATACTTACTTTCAAGATGTTGTTGTGTTGAATCTAAAATGAAAACAAAAAAAACAATCAAACATAAAAATTTTATACTTACCATAGTTTTATTTTGATATTATACTAAATAAAGAAAATAAATATACACTTATAACAATATGAGATACTTACTTACTTAAGACCTGTTATTCAGATGAATCTAAATAAAAAAAATATATATATTTATTTATATAAATATAGTACACTTAATTTTAACATGTTATTCGGATGAAACTGAAAGAAAAAAAGAAATAATTCTTTAGAAAACTTGAATGCTTTAATTATTTTGAGTTTAAGAATGAACCAGATAAATGAAATAAATTTACACATATCAGTAAATAAGGGATACTTATTTTTAACAGACTATTTTGATGAGTTGAAATGTAAAAAATACATAGAACAGATGTGGGTGCGGGTTGTACTTTTACAAGATTACATACCCACATCCAGGTCACACTCATACGCACTCCTCATATTCACACGAGCTGACACTCATTCAAACACCAACAACAACACACTCACACCCTTTTAGAATATTTACCTGGTACAATATTAACTAAACTCACAAAATTTCGTTGGAACTGAAATTACGGCATGCATCATTGGTAACATATTAGAACAAAGTCTTCAGATCGGTTTTATTGATGATAAAAAAAATTTTATTCTAGGGTACTCGATAGGAAACACATATGAGACGACATTCACAACGCGAAGTGATTTTAAAAACTAGTTTTAATTTAAAAAAAAATGAATATTCAATAATCAATAGCGAGATAGTTCTTTTTGAGCTTCACTTGCAAATATATACTGCAATCCTCGTTGTACTCGACATTTGTCACTTTTCCAATAGTCGTTGTTGAAGTGCCAGCCTACTGAAGGTGTTCGTACAACAGATATAACACCAACAAGAACTTCCAACTGATTTGATTGATTTTTTTGAGCAACTATTTGAAGTAATGATGCCGACATTTTACCATCTTTTGCACCATAGTCAAAAACAATATCTTCCTGTTGAAAAGAATGACTATTTGTTAGATATAAGCCTTTCATTCTTTTTCTCATGTCTTCTGGTAAATCACAAAATGTCATATCAATATAATATGCGAAATCATCTCGATTTAAATTTGAAGAAAATATTGTATAGACGACAATATTCTTGAATTGATCTTTGCCGCCTTTATCAATGAGCGGTATCATTAGCCAATCATGATCAGGCTTTTGTTGTAAGAAAGTACTAACACGCTTTGATAGAATGCTTGTTTGAGCCGAAGTCATCTATAATATTCAAAAAGAATCTTGAATAGTAATTATTTCAAACATAAGATTTTCTGTATATCAAGAAACCTAGGTAGAGATCTATGAACAACTCGAGCACGTATTTACGGATTTGTGCAGATATATAACAGGAGCAAAACAAGGCATTTTCAGGGCACATTTTACATGACTCAATTATAAAAGACAAGTCATTATAGGAATAAATCAGTCTTCGAATCATACGGACCATATCCATTATAAACTAGAAAGCAAAAAATACAACAACATCTATCACTGTAAGTGATGTTTCTGAGATTCTTTTTCGAAGTCTCTTTAATTCATGCGGTAAAAAATAGATATATTAGTTCTTCACAGTACTCCTGAAAGATGGTTAATAAGTCGTGTTCCGTACAATATCTTTAGGTTTAGATAAGAGAATATTCACAGTTTCTTATGATCCTTCTAGAGATATATCAAAACTTGCTCAACGTAAGTTGGAAAACAATTATATATGAAATTTCAGTTTTCAATAGAAAGCAAAACAATATCATATCACCATGTTGTAATTTTCTCGCCAATTTAACAGACACCTTCTGCTTAAAACAAAAACTAACTGAGAGTGACCTATTCAATATAACCCCTTTTCTCTATCTGATTTTCATAATAATATAGATTGCTTACCTTTCGAATCAATATCACTATCTTACTGGGTGTAAAGTCGATTAGAGCTTTTATTACTCGTTTTATATTAGAAGAAAGAAAGAATTTTCCCAGGCAAACGCAAGAAAATATTTAGCTATATTCCAACTACAAACATACATATTGCTTCTCAATTAGTTCCTCCCAAAGATGAATCATATCAAAAGCATACACTGATAACAAGGATTACTACACATAACAGAATATTGACAAATAACAAGTTTTTTTTTCCTACATATTAATAAGTCATAAATAGATCATTGGTAAAAGGAAAACAACTTATTTTCGGATAATTTTCTTTTATCCATGATCTATTTATAACTTATTGGTATGTAAGAAAAAAGAAACTCTTTATTTGTCAATATTCTGTTATATGTAGCAATCCTTGTCATTAGTATATATACGTTAGATATGATTCACCTTTGAAAGAAACTAATTGAGAAGCAATATGGATGCTTGTAGTTGGAATGTAACCAAATATTATCTTGCGTTTGTCTTGGAAAATTGTTCTTTTCTTCTAATATAGAACGAGTAATCAAAACTCAATCGATTTCACACCGAGTAAGACAGTGATATTGATTCGAAAGGTAAGCAATCTATATTATTATGAGAATCAGATAGAGAAAAAGAATTATGTTGAATCGTGTCAGTTATAAACAATCATATAGAACGATATTCTGAACAATATACTAAAGACTACGTTACAATGGTAAACGACGATAAAATCTCCTTTTGTTATATTTTTCGGTTACTTCATAACTATTCTTCTAAATTTAAGTTTTCTCAGAGTTCATGTAGGCAAGAAACACAGAAATCCAGCTTGTCAACGCGTTTGGATGCAATAGAAAAAAAAGTAGTAAAATCACGCACGAACGCAATTCTATCTAAATCGCACTTGGACACGGCTGGTATTAGACTTGTAACGTGTCTAAATGCGTCTGCAGTGAAAAATTTGTTGCGTCTAGACAAAGTTTTAGTTTTAAGTGCGTCTGTATACTAAAAAAATGTTACATAAGATTCGCGCCTAGACGCACTTAATGTCCTCGATTTATAAAAGATCAAACATTAATTCAGGAGTACGATAATAGAAAAAATATTGTCAACCATTGCTTTTTATCTGATGAAGATTATATGTAAGAGTTTTCTATAAATGAATTTATTCTGATGAAAGATACAAAAAACAACTCTTAGTAAAATATAATATGAAAAAGATTTCTAAATAATTGAGAATTTGAATATTTTAGCTAATGAAATTTTAAAAATGGATGTGGGTATGAGCCAACTAACTACTTTTACTCCCACAAGCACACCTAAGCGAGTCAGATCAAACCTGAGACGTATTGTAATAAATTTTTGAAATTTGAAATCTCAAATTGGTTGCGTCTAGATGTGACTTCAGTCTGAATTGCGTCTCGACGCGGTTACCTCAGGGATCGCGTCGGAACATCATAAATGTTGCATCTGAGTTGCATCTTCAAGCGTTCGACTGCTGCGATTTAGACGCAGTTGCACTCCCAAAAATATTTACATGGGAGTGACTGAAAAATAACGTTTTCTGACTGAAGACAATAGATATAATTGATTTCCTAGTTTTGCGTTTTATGGCGAATCTTTAAGTATCTAAAAAACAGACTGAGCATCTTTTTAATCAGAGAGATTGCAAATTAGAGACATTTTATACGAATACATCATAAAGAGGTATTTTGAAACTGTTTGAATATAGTTGAGTTAACAAGAAATGTATAAAGGAGAAAATATGTTTCTTTTTAGTATCTTCTTCTCTTTATTCATTATATATCTGATATTGGAAATCTATAATCGAGATATATTGTTCGAGGTGAGAATCGATTAAGAGTATCAAGAATTTTTGTTTTGTTTTTGTATTTCGAATAGAACAAAATGAGAAGATTAAACGGAGAAAGCGTTTAATTTTAGGTTTTTTTTCCATTGAATGATAATTTCAATCGATTTTTCTAGAAAAGTATTTATTTTCACTTTTCTATTTTCATAGTTATGATATCATTTATAATTACCACTTGTTTAATTAAATTTACGCATAAAATTCTAACGGAGAACATTCATTTAGATTGTTGCTTTTCTTAGAGTTTCATGTTAAATATACATGTTGATTTTTGTACAAATTGTCCTTATAAAAGGAACAAACTTTCAAATTTTCCGGTTATTCAAAATTAACATTGAGTTAAACATAAAATTTTCGTTTTAGATGCATTAATGCAGCTACTTTTCAAACTTTTAAAGCGAGTTCTGTCACTCTTTTTAGTATATGTAAATTATTTGAAGGAAATTTTACTCAGAAACTTGAAATTTTGCTGAACAAAAATATCAAAAACTGAAATTTTATGCGAATATCAGTCTTAAATTTAGATAGTCAAAAAATTTAAAGCTTCTTCCTTTCATAATGAAAATTTGTACGAAACTGACATGTCTGCCTGTCTAGATTCCATACTCAACTTTTGTTGCGAAACTACACGAAAAGAAAATCTTGATTGGAATTAAATCGACGCAAAAAAGTTGATCTTTCGATGAACATCACAGAGATTTCCACATTATGTGGTGTTTTCACATGTGTAACAAGAAAGGGATTTCTGGAAAAGTTGATAGATAATTCAGGAGTATTTCTCTGAAATGTTTTTAAAAAATCAATAATAGTAAGAACGATTTAATCTGAATATCGGTATTTATTCTACTGATTTTTGTTACAGATATTCAGAGTTGAAATGCAAAGTGATAAATATTTGTTTTGCAACGGCTCAAAAACTGAAAAAAACAAGAAGCACAATAGGCGATTGTATGTTCATCGATCGAAGTCAAATCCACAAAGCAGCAGATCGAAAGATGTTAGTTATGATAGCAAAGCCTTGCGCACATCCTATACTAACGAATATTATCACCAAAGAAATATCAATCATCATGATCAAGACAAGCATGTCAATAAATTACAAGTGGAAACAAATCAACGAGAACTTTCAAATTACGGCAACCGTACAAACAACAGTATATCACGCCAAGAAGAAGTTTATTCTCAGAAAGATGTCGGCGTAAAAGTGAAAAAGAATTTGACCTCATATGTGCAAGATTTTCTTCAACAACGTTCAGATTTTTCTTGGTTAACAGAACAGTTTGATCCCTCAACTGGTTCCGATCATTTTAAAAATCTGATTGTTCACTCAACTTTTCCAGTTAGTTTAAATCAAACTGATTTCGAATACTATATTGATATGACATTCAACGATTTCCCACAAGAACTTACAACAAGAATGAAATGTTTATTTCAACGAAATAATGAAAATCCTATATCAGAAGATATTTTAATTGATGATCATTCAGATGGTGCACTATCAACAACATTAATTCAAATACTATCTCACAAGAATGATCGTAATGAATTGGAAATGCTTGTTGGCTATGTTACTACTACTCGACGTCTATCTAGAGGTTATACTTTTACTCAAACTTATTGGGAACAACATAGAAAACAAATCAAGAGAGCTTTACAATATATGTATGGGAAAGAGGCTCTTAAAGAATTATCCTGAGAATAACAAGTAAAACTATTTAGCTATTTCAAAGACACATCATCGTACTCGAGATTTTGCTTTTCAGCATGATATATTTTATTTGAATAAAAACTCTACTCACTGTTTAGAGTTTATTTTAACTGACGACAGTAAGAAAAAAACGTCATTGATTCTGTTTTTTTTGGAACATTTGTACTAACGAGAATGCATGTGGATGTGCGTAGGATGTATGAAGTATGAATGTGGATGTGGCTGCATATCATGACGAGACTTAGACTAGGGTGTGGATGTAGGTATGGATGTGGGTGTGGGTGTGTGGAACCCACAGCTACACCCACACTCACATCCATACCCACACCTACACCCACGCCTCACACTCCCGCCTACACTCCACACCCCCACCCTCAAGATTTCGACGTTTTTGCAGAAACGTTTTTGGACAACTTGTTAATTTAATCTAAGTTAAGATGAAGCGTCATCCCCAGTTAAATATATCGGTCACAATTATATCATATCAAATTAGTTTACTGACATTGTTAGTGATACAGTGTGGAGAAATGAATTTTGTTTGGAAAACTTGAGGTTGTTGAACACTCGTCGCTCTAGTCTTGCTATTATTCTTACATATTTTAATCCTTTTATGAAGTGTTCGAAAACTACTAGTGTTTAAGGTTCATAGACGAGATTCCTTGAACTACCATTGATTTGAGTTAGTGAGACACAGTATCAAAGTATTGATGGAACAATTGTTTTTGTATCTGTTATGTATTTTCCTATTACTATAGTTCCAATAATCTTCAGAAAACTACAATAACAGTCCGAGCTAAGCTTCATCTTATTTTTAAAAAATGATTTTTGTAATGATGTTTGTATTTGAAAAATGATTAATCGTCGAGTTTCGACAAAAAAGCATCTTCAAGTGCAGCACAGTGTTGGTCAGACATCTATTAATACTGTGTTACTAGCATTTGAAGTAAAGATATTAAGTAATCAAGTTAATTCAACTGTTACAGTAACAAGTTATTTGGAATAATAAAATGAATAGTTTGACATAAGATGATTGACAATGAGATTAGTAATGAAGATATAATAAACAAATTCAAATCCTATGTAGAAAACTAACTACGATCTTTTAAATGTAAGATATATTTCTTAGTCAATGATAACCTTTTCTGTTGTACATCGACCAAGGTTTTCGGGAGAATACATTTCTTCAGCTTTAGCTGGTGGAATGATAAATGTTCCAGCACATGTTGCACGCATTAGATAACTCCATTCATATACGCCAGGCCATAATAATGATCGAAATGCTTCAGCACGTTCATCTCTTAAGTTTTCATGTTCTGTCCAACCAATAGTTGAATATGGTCGACATCCACAATAATAATAATAATTTCTGTTTGATCTTGTTACTGATGAGTTTGTATCATCTGTCAATGTACCTTTTAATTGTGTATTTAATGGTTCACAACTAGCTGGTAAATAGGGTGTGGGTGAGTAGATGTCGGGGTGGGTGAGTAGGTGGGGGGGGGGGGGGGGGTGGGGGGGGAGTGGGTGTGTGAGTGTGGGGGCGGCCCTGCTTTTAATTCACGCCAACTCCGACTTCCACCTCCACACACCGACACCCCGCACCTACATTCCTACCCACACCCACACCACTCCACACACACCTACAGCCACACCATCCCACAGCCACACAGACACCCACACACACCTTTAAGATAGCCACCCACACACACTCTCAAGATAGCCACTCACACCCACCCACCCACACACACTCTCAAGATAGCAACTCAACCCACCCACCCACACCCTCAAGATGGTCACCCACACTCACACCCATTTACTAATTTCTTTGAAAACACATGAAAGCTCCACAGAATAATCTATTTTACTGATTCTAATTAATCTGTTAAATTTTCATTCGGAATCAAGTGTTAACATCCTGTCATAATTAACATATACATTGCAATTTCGTTATTATCTATGACAGGCTAGTGCATATTTCCAGATTGAATTTTGTCCGAACAATAATTCCATGATGTAATCATGTTTTAAATCATATTATGACAATCAGACAATTTTAGAGAAAGATATTTTTTTTATTGAATTATTAACTAGATTTCTGATTATTTCATGGCAATTCTTTTTGCTCATTACTTATTTCTTCCGTCGTTGTTCTCTTTACACGGTACAGACAACCGTGTAGGTACTAATAAAGATAATAAAAAAAAAAGAAAAGACCACGATACAAAACAACCTTTCATTCGCTTTTCTATGGTATGTATACTTGTCGAGATGGTGTTAGTAGTATTTTTTTTCTTTTATTAGCTCAGATCCGATTGGTGCTATCATTTTACCTATTAGAAAATGAATAATTCATATACTTGTTATGGCTTATTTTGTTCCGTTCTTTCATTTCTTCTCGTTTAATCTATTTTAAACTTTCGTCTAACATGCGCTTGATATGATGTGGGATAATTTTAGAAAGAAAGAAAAAAACATCGATAAATGAAGTAGGATACGTCATAAAGATTTGTTTTTAGCATAAATATTCAACTATTTTCAACGTAAGCTGGTTTAATGACAACTAAGATTTCTTTACGTGAAGAAATAAAAAAATTTCGTAAGAAAGATTTTTTTGAGTTCGTTATTTCGATTATCTCACCATGAGAACATTTATTGATATAAAATAATTTTTTTGTATGATAATACTGTTTGAATATTTTCGTTTAGAACTATCAGCCTAATAAAAAATGTCTGACGAAAATGCTTCTACTCTTCAAGATGCTAATAAAAAAGTTCTTCAAGATATGATAAAATGTGCGGAACAAAAGAAACGTAGTGATGCGTCAGGTGAAGCTATGTCATGGGTTATCGAAATTTTAAAAAATTCTAGTCCAACAAATAATTTTTATCAGCACGTTAACGGTCCCTCTAATCAAGTTGTCGAAGTTGAAAATATTTTCAAAGGACAAACTGGTGATGGAAAATCTTGGGAAATGCGATTTACAATCAATGCCGATTTGCCAAATGAAGCAAGAAAACATAAAGCACATTTTGGTTGTGATGTTTTTTGGAATAATGAAAGGGTTCTTGCTACACATAAATGGCTTCCAGATGGTATGTTGAAAGTCGGAAGACCAACTATCCAAGGTATTAAACTAGAAGAATTTCCGACTGGACATGATGAAAAAAAGTTTGATGATAAACGTTACGTAACTTGGGAGTCTATTTCAAAAAAATATGCGTATTAAATTTTGACATTTATTTTACACTGTTCTTCATAGAAAAAACCATTTTTAATAAACATTTTCTATACAGAATATGTTTCACTTAGGGTTGACCAAACGTTCTGATTAAAGCGATGAATACTTTATAAGATACTTAATATCGAAAGTTTTATTACATGAATACATAGTAAAATACCTCGTCTATAATAATGGGCATGAGAATTCTATCTTGGATTAATTCTAGCATTCTTTCAGATAAACTTTATCATATTCGATATCGAACAGAAAGCACGATTCAGAAAAGCCCGTTTATTTATACGAGAAAACTAACTGAACTGAATGAACTAACTCAACAAGGGTGGGGTGTGGGTGTGGTTGTAAGTGTAGAGAAGATTTATACACACACCCACACCCTGGGATTCAGTTGTGTGCATACTTCAAGAACTGAAAGAAGAATATCCAATGGTTGCAGATGATCGAGAATTCGATAGACTAGTTCGACAGGTAATGTCAGCAATGATGGTATAGTGATGTGAGTCATGATGTTTTGTGTTGAAATGGCTTCTGACTATACAATGTATGCCTTTTTGTATCTATGATAATGTGTGTAGATAGGTAAAGTAATGTTAGCTATCGTCAAGTTGGAAAGATGAATGGAAAACACTAAAATCATTGTTATGTGCTTTACTGTGTTCTGTTTCTTTATAATTGATGTGAGTGGATGAGAATCAAATCGAAGAAAACGGCTTTTAAAAAATAGCGAAAAGATAAAAACGAGAGTGGAAGTGAGGGCAATTGTCTTTGTCTTCCTCACCTTCACACCCTTACATAGTAGAAAGATGGACAAATCGATTTCTTGACGATGAACGAAGATGATGAGTAGGTGTACTGTAAATTAATTCTAACGAGAACAGATGTGTCTCTGTTTGACACTGATCTTGTGTTCAAAGAGAAAAAACCTGACACCGTCGCTACTAATGTCCGCGCCAGAATTAAAGAGGGGTGGGTGTAAGTTCAATAACTCGATAACGGCAACAACTAGCGACCTGAAATTTTCACCGATCGAGAGAGGAGAGGGTGTGGGCGTGGGTGTGTCTGGGTGGGGGTGTGGGTGTGGGTGCGAGTGTGGGTGTGGGGTGTGGATGAGTGTGGGTGTGGTGTGTGGGTGGGTGTGGGTGTGGGGTGTGGGTGAGTGTGGGTGTGGTGTGTGGGTGGGTGCGGGTGTGGGTAGGTGTGGGTGTCTTCGTATGGCTGTGAAGTGACTATGAATGTTTTTCTTTTCGCCGACTCATACTCACACCGACATCCACACTCACACCCACACACTCACACCGACATCCACACTCACACCCACACACTCACACCCACATCCACCCCCACCCCCACACCCACCCCCACCCCCACACCCACACACACCCATACCCACACACACCCACACCCACACACACCCACACCCACATCGACACCCACACGCACACCCACACCCCACACCCATGCCCACACTCCACACCCACACCAACCCTATCCACACCCACACACACCCTCAAGAACAGAAGATGAAACACATTAGAAGACAAGCAAACAATCACTGAGCTAAACCAGCTGGAACGAAGACATTGCCTTATTAGAATAACCATTACTTTAACACGAATGAATAACCGTAAAGTGTGTCGTTAGCCGGCATGGACTCACGTGACTAGATGTTTTCGCTACTTGAGCTACAATGAGATTCGCTATTGAAGTTCTACATAAGCTATCAGTATATGGAATGTGTTACAATAACAATAATGGATACAACAATGTTCATAATCCGTGTTGATTATTTTGCAGGTGTGGATGAGGGTGTGAGTGTGAGTGTGAATGACTAAAGGACTAATATCCACACCCACACCCTTGAGCACATCGCTCAGAAATTGAATCAAAACATTGATTTTTATTTAAATGATGAATTCGCTCTATTAAAAATTATAAAACTAAAAGTCAACAAGGAACCTATATCCATCAGTCGTAACGTCAATGAATTTCATAAATAGATCAGATATGAATCTTTTAGAGAGTTATTTCGAGTATGAACGCTAATTAGTTGGTGTTAAATGAATTGGTCTCAAGTAAACTTTTCTAAAATTCTAGAGTAAACAGACGCGTGTTAATCACATTTTTTATTACAATGGAGGAAGGTAATAAGAGAGACTAAGAAAGCTTTGCTGAAGGCTATTTCTTTGATTTTCCCGAAACTTCTTATTTGGGTGTGAGTGTGGGGTATTGGTTGGGTATGGATATGGATATTAGTGCTTTAGTTATTCACACCCACATCACCCACATCCACACACCCTACAGATTTGGATAACAATAACTTCCACATTTTAAAGTATCAGTACTAAAGGTTAAAAAAATTTTATAAACGTTTTGAATATTCTTGGGGTTTGGATGCGGTTGAAGAGAAGACTCCAACTAATACCCAACACCAACATCCACATCTCTTACCTATTCGCCTACATCCATTTACGCGTATCCATCACTCATATCCACACCCGCGCACGAGTAGAATAGGAGTGAAATTCGTTCTTGTTGAAATGGCCAGTTATTTTTTATTCATCGTCATTTATGTTATAAAAAGACAAAAGAAAAACAATCATCGTTATAAGTTTATTCGATAGAAAAACGTTGCACTCGATGATTGAAGCTATCGACAACATAGAGATGACCATGTCTATCGAAGGATAGACCCATTGGCTCTTTCAACTGATCTGCTCGTTCCCCTCTGCCGTTGCCGCCCACAATAACAGTGCCTTCTTTCGATCCTTCAGGCCAACGCATCACTCTGTGGTTTGAGGAATCTGCCACATATACCGTACCCAAAATATCGACAAATAGCCCTTGAGGGCACGACAATTGTGTTAGAGCGTTTCCTTGGCCTTGACCCCCTGCGACAACAGTTCCTTCTGCTGCATCTTTATTCCATTTCATCACACGATGATTTTTCCAATCCGAGATATAGACAATTTGCTGTCGATCAACAAATATGTAGGTCGGCTGGTTGAGCTGATTAAGACTGGTACCTGCATCATGACCGCCAGCCACGACAATGCCATTCTTCGCACCCATCTGATATCGTCTAACTTCATGTTTGTTGATATCAGAGATGTAGAGATGTCTCTGATCATCTATGGCCAATCCTCGACAGAAGATGTTATCGAGAAGAATTTCTCCTTGAGTAGTACCATGACGACGAGAGCAGCGCAGAACTCGTCGATTGCCTCGATCACAGATAATGAAACTATCAGTCTCTTTGTCGATCAGCACATCAGTAGGCCGGTTTAATTGACTCAATCGATTCCCGCAACCATGACCACCAGCTACCACTTGTCCATTCGTCTCACCCCTCTTCCATTGGATGATACGATGATTATAGCAGTCAGCGATGACCATCGTTTGATTATCATCAACGAAAAAACTATAAGGCCAGTAGAGTTGATTGGTGGCATTGCCATGCTCATAACCTCCAGCGACAGTTACTCCATTCTGTGTCCATCGAGCATTGACTGGAATATTGGGAATTCCTATAAATAAAGTATATAAAAACGAATCATTACTCCTGTCAAAGAGTTTTCCTCTGCCGTCGAAAGAGCTACGAATAAGACCTCTTTTATTCGAGGGAGCCTGTTATAACCATCAAGAATGTCTCTGGATATATTCTGAGCGCCTTTTCCTGGTCCATAAAAAACTAAAAAAAGAGTTTCTTACGAATATTAAAAATGTTCTTTCTATGGATATCAATTTAGAAGTCTTTTTTGATTTCCTATAAAAAATAGATCTCATACCAATTTATATATCTGCGCTAACTAATCCTAGCCTCAGTCTTGTTCAATTTATGAGAAAAATTGGGAAAGTGGTTAGAACTTTGCCTTGAGTTGTACTAAATCTAGTTGACAAGGCTGTCCATAGTTAAACAGAATCCTTGTCAGACTTCGTTTAAGTGCATGTTCAAACAGTTTGTAAGTTGAGAATGCAAAATTCGAGCAGAATCCCATCTTGATTCTACTCATAGTTTTGAAAAGAATAGCAGAGAAAATTACTCCGAGGTTCTTTGAATCTTTAGTCATAATCCGTTATGGTTTATGATAAGAGGCTGCCGTCAAGATTTGTAATTATATCAGATGAGGATCTTAACAAGAACAGAACAAGATTTGTCAGAATCCTACGCGAATAAAGCTTCTAAAGTTTTGATTAGAACTCTGCTCTGAGGGTGTGGTGTGGGTGTAGGTGCAGGTATGGACAGGCATGAACAGATGAACTACACTCACGCCATAACTCCTATCCCTACCAAAACCAATACCCTATCCACACCCTCACCCACATTCCATGCATCCACCCTCAATTAAGAAGCTCCCATGCTATGAGAATATACAGAATGGGTATGCTCCAAAATTTGTTTTTGAAGTGCAGGCCAACTCACCAGTAACATTGAGGGTGACGGTCATCTCTTCCATTGACATGTTATTCTTTGCTGTCACCTTGTACACACCTTCATGTTCTCCCTTTATACTAGCCACTGAGAATGTGTATTGCGTTGTTTTCACACTTGTGAACTGCACTGCCTCTCCATCCTTCTGCAGCTGAACTTCTGGTGTTTCCTTGCCACTCACATCTACGACGATGTTGAATTCTTTGCCCTCTTCCAAATCAATAACATCAGATGCTGGTATCACTCTTGTCAACTTCACTGGCTCCAGCACTGTGAGTGCACACGGAGTCGATTGTACTTCACCAACTTCGTTCTTCAACATGACTCGATAGACTCCTTCACTCTGTGCCACTGTTGCTTGTTTGATCAACAGCTTATATTCAAGCTTCGTCTCGTCCACCGACACATTTTCCGGTTCAATTGGGTCATCTTTGAAGAACCACTGAGCAGATGGTGGTGGTGATCCTTGCACGACCACTGTCAATATGACATCTCGTCCAATCATAGTTTTTTGTTCTTTGGGCAACTGTGTGATGATTATTGGTGCAGCAACAACAACGAGCTGAACAGTTTCTTCTTGATAGCTGTGTGGATTCTCAATACGACAAGTAATCAAACCCGCGTGTTGTTTAAGATCGACGTTGCCAATGGATAATTTGGCTTCACCAGTCGCAGTATTGAACTGCATTTGAGCACCTTCTTTCGCTGTCAATGGTTTTTCATTGAATAGCCACGTGATATTCGATGTTGAATATCCACCAATCTTTGTTACGAATAATGCGGTTGCACCTTGTTGCACTTTTTGTGTCGTCGGCTTGACAATAAACACTGGCGATTCTATAAGGACAATTTTACATTGGCTTCAATGAATGCAATTCCTTGTAACTTTTAGATCATACGAATCGAAATACTTCTATGTTGAATTGTACTAGGCATTAGAAAATTCACTAATAGGATTCTTCAATCGGTTAAAATGAACAGTTCGAAATAGTTTCGGAATAGAAAAAGCTAATAGACCTTGACGAAGAGTTATAATAAATACGAATCGTGCGAGATTTATTAAACAATACAAAACTTATAAATTGGTATAAAATTCACAAATTGCTTACGAACGTATTTATCATCATTTTTACTGAATGCTCAGATATTGAATTTATGACGGTGAACCTCTTTGATTCTCTATTTATTCGAACACGTTAAGCAAATACGCATATAACTAGACTCATGCACTAACATGCAGTACTGTGTCCACTAAATGATTCTTTCTTCCTTCTTTCATCTTATCAGTCAGAAGAGAAACTGACAGAGAATGAAAGAAAAGGAAAGGAAGAGAAGAAGAGAAAGATAAGATGGGATGCATGAGAGAAGTGCAAATGGTGTGATACGTTACAGAGTGACAATAGTTTACTTTGTAAAACTCAATTGTTAAGTTCGATTTAATATGGATTTGTTAGCCACTATTGAAAAGTTGATACCGCACATGAACTATCTTCCGATCTTATTTCGTCCTTTATCAAAGACAAAAGATTTTACTGTCTTTCGCATCAGCTTATTTGTGTCGATTTCAACATTGAAATATAGCATCAGTCTACTAAACAGCATTCCGTTTGAAAAAATGCATCTAGGTGTTTAGATGACTACCAGATAAATGGTTCAGATTTGGAGTTATAAATCAAATTTACACTTGTAAAGAATTGGTTGGAGATTCTATCGTCACTTTTTAATTCATTTTTGCTACTCTCTCCTCCTTCCGCTAGGACATAGCTCCCAAGTTTTTTTTCAAAAAAAATATTAGCTTCGTTCATATCACTAACGCTTTCAGCACAATCTCTGTGAGATAAACATGTGAAAGGGTGTGGGTGTGGGCGTGGGGTGTGGATGTGAAGTGTGGCTGTGGGGTGTGGATGTGGGTGTGGATGTGGGTGTGGGTGTGGGTGTGGGTGTGGGTGTGGGTGTGGGTGTGTGGGTGTGTGGGTGTGTGGGTGTGAGGGTCTGGGTGTGGGTGTGGGGGGGGGGGGGTTTGGGTGGGGTTTTGGGTGTGGGTGTGTGGGTGTGTGATGTGGGTGTGTGATGTGGGTGTGGGTGTGCGGTGTGGGTGTGGGTGTGGATGTGAAGTGTGGCTGTGGGGTGTGGATGTGGGTGTGGGTGTGAGTGTAGGTGTGGGTGTGGGTGTGGGTGTGGGTGTGGGTGTCGGGTGTGGGTGTGGGGTGTGGATCTTTTTTTCACGCACAGTTACCCACACCCACACCCATACCCACACCCACACCCATACCCACACCGACACCCACACCCACACCCACACCCATACCCACACCGACACCGACACCGACACCCACACCCACACCCACACCCACACCCACACCCCACACACACATCCACACCCACACACACATCCACACCCACACCCACACTATTACCAATCACTCTCCCTTTCAAGTCGATAAACGACGGTATTCTACCTTTATTTGTTTTGGCATTGATTTCTATGCTGGATTTCTAAAAGTATGAAATATATTATGCATATACGTTTTTTAGAGTAATTATCACTTGACCTTATTGATGACCGAGCCAATCCTAGTCACGAGAGTACTGATGGCGGCTGCTGGAGTCGAGTGTTTCTACGAACAAAAGAGGATGGATTTAAACAGGAGAAGGCACGAAGAAATTGTTTGAATTACTTGAACTTTCTTGGTGTGTGTCTCGACTTGTGCTGTGGCTATGCCAGCAGCAGTCGTTGGCAAAACACCTGCGAAAAAAAACAGTCATTTATTTCTTGAGAGCATTTTTCTACATGTTTCCGTAAAATTGAAAACCCTCCCACTATTTTGTACCCTATCCGAAGGAAAGAGTGTGGGTGTGGGTGTGAATGATTTAAGAGAAGACCCGTGCCCTCAATATCGCATATACCGCAATGGCACTTTTATCGAATTTTGACCAGTTTTTTACTTATAGCATTTTTAGCCTATATATTAGTTACCCAAATAGGATAAATTTGGAGGCTATACTATTCTATATCAAATGAGATGTCAATAAGCTCTAATGGTCAAGCTGCTTGTAAGATAATGTCAAAATACTGAATACGCCCGGAGGATCCCGATTTTAAGGAGTCAAAATAACCTTTTTATACTTGTTTCAGTTCGCATTTTCTCAGAGAAAATCAAATGACCTAAGGTTTTGGATTTTATTATGGTTTGACTAACAAGGGAGGGGCACCAACTGACCAATTGCTTTTGAGTTCAGATTATGTGCAGTATGTAGGTATAAATGAGCTATGAATAACGTGAAAAAAGTTCGGGCCGCTTGTTCATTGTTACGGAGATACTGCACTTTTGCAGTGAGCTTTTAAATGAGTGCCGTGGTCCTCCTCAGTAACATCAGAAAAAATGATTTTCGAATTTCGACCTGAAACTTTACAGAGAAACAGATCTTACTGCACATAGCATTTTATAAAGGTTTCAGATGTTTTGATATATTCCTAGCCTGAAACGAGAACATCAAATCTTCTGGTGCATCCGAATGAAGTTTTCATAGTTGCAACTAGGGATAGGAACAGCAAAAAGGTCTCGAACTTTCACAAAATACCATTCTCAGTAAGATCTGTTTCTCTGTAAAGTTTCAGGTCGAAATTCGAAAATCATTTTTTCTGATGTTACTGAGGAGGACCACGGCACTCATTTAAAAGCTCACTGCAAAAGTGCAGTATCTCCGTAACAATGAACAAGCGGCCCGAACTTTTTTCACGTTATTCATAGCTCATTTATACCTACATACTGCACATAATCTGAACTCAAAAGCAATTGGTCAGTTGGTGCTCCACCCTCTTAAGACTTTCATTTGAAATAATCAAAAAAGAAATTTCTTCAGTGACACAGACGGAAAGTATGGCGGCCCTTTCACGAGCTCTCTCTTACGATCAAAACTTCAAATAAAAATAGTGTTTGAATATTTTGAGACAAAAAATTAATCGTTCGATGGCAACTCTGTCCCAATGTTCCTGGTCAGTTAGTATGCTTTTAAAAGTTTCTAATTGGACCATAAAACAGAGCGCGGAAAAGGATATCCAGAGGGTCATCTGTTGAAATAAAGATAAGAATTACTATTGCCTAAAAACGAATGAAAAGTGATTTTCGTGACGGAATCATTTGCATCCATTCATTATTTTTACAACTATAAATGAATACCTCAAGCAGTGACGAAGCGTAATTCTTTTATCATAATTGTATAACCTATCGAGAGTTCCTTTGATTCTTGTAAAAGGTTGCGATGAAGACTTGTTTACTTATGCGAAACCTCTGAAATTAAGAACTAAACAGTGAAATGTTTTTCATTACTTCTGAGAAGCTTCTTATTCTTCGCTTTTTTCCTATGCGAAACTGCAACTATGTAAATACAAAATGTTTTTATATGTTATCAACATCGTTCTACATGATGTTCATGTTAGTTTCAGTTAATTCAGTAGATTAACTTCCACCACTCAGGTAGATCGTTATGTGAGCAGGCCGACGTCCCACCTTCATTTGATAGTACATTGATTTTCGAAGTGGGTTTCTACAAGTATGTGATATTTTATCAATGCCCATTTTCTGGAGTAATTATTGTCTGACCTTATTGATGATAGAGCTAATTCTAGTCTTAAAAGTATTGATAACGGATATCACTGGCTTGCGTCGCTATAAACAAAAACAAGACAGGCGTAAACAGAAAAAAGACATCAAAGTTTTGTTTTGAATTACTTGAACCTTGTTTGACTCTGTCTTATTTTCTGCTGTGATTGTGTCAACTGTAGTTGTTGTCGAAGCACCTGCAATATAAAACAGTCATTTATTTCTCAAGAGCTTTTTTTATACAATTTTCAATATTTGATATCCTTTCACTATTTGATACCTTACTCGAAGCAGAGACGAGTGTCACCAATAGTAACAGAAGATATGAAGACTTATTTCAGGATGAGAATGTGACGTGAGCGAGAAACATGAAAGTATGAGCGTTTGGTGTGAAGGTGTCAGATCTTTTCCATACTTTGACTCTCATCCTCTCTTACAAACAGTAACCCATATCTTCAAAGTACCATCTCCACCATCTGTTGGATTAGTTTAAGTAGAGACCTGTGTAAATCCATCTAAATTTCTTTGACGAAAAAATACGACCTAAATTCTTATTTTTCTAGAATCAGTCTATCGTGATACACAAAAGTATATATCGAATTTTTCTGAAATGTTTTCAAAGTGGAACAAATTGAAGTCCTTCCGGTTACATCAGTAAAAGTCGGCAAATTTATCAAATATGTGGATGCACATAACAGTTTCCAGCATTACCGTTCAGAGTCAGAGCAAACTCAGTCACATATCGGAGTTCAACGCTAAAAGACTAGATTAAATGATAGATACATACAGGGTGTCCGGAGAGTCATTAGAGTTAGGAAAATTTGAATATCTCCATTACCACTCGACCAAGCGCGCTCATTTTTTACCAAGGATAGAGGTATGTTTACACTCCAAATACATATGGACACGGATACTGAGAATCTTTGTTAAGTATCACTATTGACCTCAACAAGAAAATTTTTAGTTTTTCACCGACAGAGAAAAAACAATATACTTAACAAAGATTCTCAATACACTTGTCCGTATGGATTTGGAGTGTGAACATGCCTCTATCCTTGGTAAAAGAATGAGCTCGTTTGGTCGAGCCGTAATGAAGATATTCAAATTTTTCTTTGTCTAAGGACTTACGGGACACCCTATATATTAACAAAAAATCATATGTGGTCTTCTCAGCAATGCATCTGATAAGAATTGTTCGCAATTCACAAGTGGTTCATTTACGGTCAAAAATAGTTTTAATCAATCATATGTATGACCTTATATAGTTTTTTGCGTTGATTTCGTATATGCTATTTATGTTATTCTCAAACTAAATTATGGTAAAAAAAACATGTGGCTACATATCGACGTATTATTGATAGTTTTGTATTGTCTTGTCATTGAAATTAGAAAAAAGAAGTTTCTCAATAATCAAACCAACCTTAAAAAACTGTACAGACGCATTTGAAGCTGGAAATCCAATGATTCTATTCAAAATAGGTATTCAGTTTTCACCTGTCTCATGAAGAGCTAGATAAGTTCTTAAAGATCGCTCACAGAATAGTTTCTGCAATGCACATGCTTCTGAGGGACACCGTTGCTCTCAATCAATTTACCAGCTTAACTCTAAAAAAAAGTTTTCGTTTTCGTGATAAACGAGTTTGCTGCCCTTCTTTTGGATCGATATGTATATCTATTCACTAATTCAACGATCATTCTCTAAGATTTGTAATTCAGTTGCTGTGCATCATGAACCTATATAAGCTGCATTTAGTTGACAACATGTAAAGAAATTATAGATCGGATAAAGGTTGGATTCACCGACTGATATTAAAAATTTCACTCAGATGTTCACCTCCTTTCCGAATTTCGAACTATTTAAACTCTCAGGTGGCGAAGATTGGAAATCATCAATTGTGGTGCCCCTTATTTGATTTCCATCGTCATCTACAATCACATCTAAATAGGAGGAAAAGAAGTAATAGATTGTCGAAAAAAAAATACGGTTAATAGAAGAAGCACTCTATCAATCGATTTACTTCAAATGTAGTAAATCATACTGCACGATTGACATTCTTTATTGAACTGAATAGTGATTGGTCATATACTTTAATGAAGGGTGTGGGCGTTGTTGTGAGTGGGTGTAGGGTATGGGTGTGGGGTGTGGGTGTGAGTGTGAGTGTGAGTGTGGGTGTGAGTTTGGGTGTAGGTGTGGGTGTGGGTGTAGTGTGGATGTTTGTCTTTGCTTGATCCACATACACACACTCACACTTGCACCCACATTCACACACCCACACCCACACCCTCATTAATTGCGTGTTTTTTCAACTTAGATTACAGTGTGGCTCATTTGTTTCTTGTAGGTTCCTCACACTAGTGTCTTACACTGTCGAAGCACTGTAGCTTTATATATTTAAATGATCTAATCATTGTAAATGACATTTTCGCTCTTACATTCAATCAAATATGAACTATGTAGCTAATTTATAATGCCTTCAAATCTAGCATCCTTTTGTTTAACTCTTCATAGTTCTCTAAAAAAGAGCAAGAATAAGAATAAATTACTGTGAACTTGAATACACTCTTCAATCATTTGAATTAGTTGCGAACTGTTGGGTCGATCATTCGGCCTTTGAGCCCAACATGTTTCGATGACCCTATGAAAAGTCGATGGAGTACTTTCGGGTATCTTCAAACGGTCACCAGCAAGCACGAATGCACGAATAACACTGTTTTCATGACCATCATAAGGGATTTCGCTGCTAGCGAGTTCCCAAAAAACTATTCCCAAACTATAGATGTCACTCTTATCTGTATAGCATTTCAAACACAATATTTCAGGAGCAGTCCATTGCAATGTGCAGACCAATGTAGAATCTGATGTTGTTTGACACGTCGTTTCATTTCGTGTTCTAGCCAAACCAAAATCACACACTTTGGTAGTGTATCCTTGATAGGCTCTCTCCATCAAAAATTTCAACGATTTTATGTCACGATGTAAGATAGGTTCTAATAATTGATGCAAGTAATTGATTCCACTGACCGTTTGAAGCGCAATCGACAATCGTTCAGACCAAGTTAATACAAGATTATCTTCATGCAATATCTTGTACAATGATCCTAATGACATGTATTCCATAACCAATGCATACTTTCCTGTTTCCGTGCATGCACCATAAAAACTGACGACGTTTGAAGAACGAATGCCGTCCAATAGTGAAAGTTCTTTGAAAAATTCTTTCTCAGCTCTATCAGTCAAATGAGTCAAATGCAATTTTTTGACAGCGACTGTGTAACGTCTACTTATCCACGTGGCTCTGTGTACTGTTCCAGAGGCTCCGACACCAATCTTCTCATGTAGTTTGAGATCCTCGTCGGCTATTTGAATAAAGTCATGTGATCGATCTAAATATAGAAACATATACCAGAAACTGTCGATGTCATTATCTGAGCTCATCGTGAATAAAAATATATTTCTTTATGATATGATTTTGCATGAAAAAGAAGCAGTTCCAGTAAGGTTTACCATTTGAATACTCTCTTTAAAAAATCGTACAAAATTTTAACCTCTCGTGTGTAACTAAAGTTTCAACTCTTGAAATTTTTTTTAACAAAGCATCATTCTCCAAATAATGTGTGGGTATGGTTGTTGGCTAAAATCCTCTAAAATTGTACGATACTCGATGCGCAGTGAGAAGATTGACATGCATTAATTTTTATTGTAGAGTAGTGAGGAAATCTATTACTGTCCACCTAACCGATTATTTTAAACGTTCCCAATAGGGAGAAATGATTTCAAAGCCAAACCCTTCTTTCTTTCATCTGAAAGCACTACTTTTATGACTTTGTATTTTCCATCGTTAGAGTATCTGCTACGTGTCTTCTATTAAATGCCTAGCAGAAAAGAACTTACGGCTATTCGAGAATGTGAATGTCAGTACGAAAGAGGAACGCAGCTACGCATACATTCACACCTATACCTAGTTATGAATGTCATTCGTTTCGCAAGGCAATTGAAATTTCTTTAAAAAAGAATCAAAACTATCAGAATTTCCTAGAAAACTCAGTGGACAGACAAGCAAGCTCCTTTCCAAATATCAAATCTGTCATATAGTTTATTTTTAGATACCATCAAACAAAAGTGAGATTTCTTCTAAAACCAGATCACTGATGAAGAATATAACTGCTTTAATTAGAACTTGTGTGGTCTTTGAATATCATGACAAGTATTTGAGAAGAGTGTAGCTGGGTATTGGTGGTAGTGCCAAAATAGAAGGCTAACACCCATACCCTTCGGAAAATATTTCTTTTCATACTTATCTGTTGCTGAATAGTGATTGATCATCGTTTGTGAAGCCTGCAAATCGTTCTACCCTCCCCCCCTCCCCCTCAATAATAGAAGCCCCTCCTGGAGGAGTCGACTTGCCAGACATATTAGAAGCCTCCTCATTTTAAAAACTTTTCGGAAGTTTTTTGAAAACTTTTATTTGTGTTTTCATAGTGAAACTTTAAAAATTACAAGGTTTTAAGGTAAAAATGTACTAAATTCTTGCTTGTCAGTATTAAAATCTCGATATTTCCTTGAAAACCCTGCGAAAAACCCGTAAAAACTCTGAAAATTTCCTTAAGGCTTTTGAAAAACTTTGGTACCTGAAATCTTTGAAAAATCGTGGGACATAATAGAAGCCCCTCCGAAAATTTTGGACGCTGGACAGTTTAGAAGCCCCCGGGGGCTTCTATTATGTGGGAGGGGGGGTAGTGTCTTACCTTTCTTGGTGCTATTAGATTCTGCAGCTTTCTCTTTGATCTCAAGTGATTTTTGGCGCCATTGCACACTCTTGTCGTAGTCA